>NCQT01025811.1:15346-27989 GCA_002740465.1 Stenocereus thurberi | reverse complement strand
TTTTATTATTTTCTCTCCCATTGTTAATCTAATAAATATTTGGCTTAAAGTTTGGGTAATTTTTAAGCTATTATTGGTATTTCCATGATTTATTTAGAAGAAACTCTTAAAATTTCATTGATATATGTTAATTTGTCTTTTGCACTTTTTTATTCTTTTAACATTATAGTCTTATTTCTGTAATATAATTAGCAAATTACGTATTTTTTTATATATGCATCCCATGATTATTCACTTTTATAAATTTATCAAGTTATTTATTTATCATAGTTCTTGTTAGCTCTTAACGATTTAATACATATCATGACTGAGTGTATTCTGAGGACGTTTCGTCATTCCAACCTACAACTGCTTAAGTATTTTAGCATATTGAATCGAAATGCAATGCTCAACTCTATTAAATTGAAATTAACTAAAATAATTAATCACGGGTTAGGTTTGGGCTATTATAGACTTTCCCCTTAAAATATGCTTCGTCCTCGAAACTAGTAAATTGGAGAGAAAAAAGAAACCTTAAATTTCCCTTGAATCAGTTTGGGTACTTGTTTTTCATGTCCCCTTCGATCTCCCACGTGGCTTTTGAGGAGGCATGATTAGACCATAGAATCTTAACTAGATGATTCCCCTTATTGAATTATCTCTATTTCCAGAATCTGCATAGTATGCTCCTCGTAATGCAAGTTCTCATTAACTTTTATAGGCTTATTCACAATGAGATGGTCTAAGTGTGAAGCATGTTTTCTGAACTGTGAAATATGTTTTAAAAAAAAACTCTATGCACATGCTCGAGTCTTGATGAGGGATCTAATCTGTGAGCCATTACGTCGAACTTTTCAATGCTATTATAGGACTCAACACACCTAGGGTTTAATTTCCCTTTGACATTGAAGCTCCTTAACTTTTGATTGGGGAAACTTTTAAGATACTATATTTTCAATTTGAAGCTCTAGTGGTCGCCTCTTTCTATTTGCATAACTCTTTTGTTAACTTTGTGTAACTTTGATGTGTTCTCGACTCTTTCTTTCCATCATAGTGGTCTCTCAGATAATTTGGCTACTATAATTAACGTATCATCTAAACCCCCTTTTAATACGCTTAGCCATTGTGTGAGATCCTGCTCTTGTAAAAGGTCCTCAACTGTTGTTCTTATTTGCATTACATACCCACTAGGGAAGATATTATTGGCTATGTCCTGAGATTTGATGTCATTCTGCGACATGAGTCTATGGTTCTTTTGGGTTAGCATTGAAGAGATCTTTTGTATCCTTCCTTGCAGCTTTAACTCGATTATCTACATAACCTTCCTTCATTGGACTACTCAACAATTTGTCCTAGGTTTAATTCAATGTTGAAGATGAACATATCAAAGGATGAGAATGATGAAAATGGAAATCAAGTGAGTCATCATTCGCAAAGGAAATAGCAGCGAGATTAGAGACGATCGATAAAGGATGGATTGCCATTGGGTAACTAGAATTGAGGCAGCTATGAGTTTCTCAAAAATTCAAAGATAAAGGACTTCGAGAATCATGTGTATGAATCTTAGGAGAAACCAACAAACGGTGAACACCCTTCAAGCTATATTAGTGGTAGAGATAAGTGTTCCACACTATCATGATCAGGAGGGCAGTTCGAGGATTAAATTTCAAATCAAATTCTGATGTTCAGAAGATGAGGAAAGATTAGAGTATCAAGAGACGAAAGAAATTTGAGATTATTAAGCCCTACCAAGAGCATGAGGTGAACTGTTCATGTAATCTCCATACCAAGGTGTGATTATATTTCAAAATCATAAATATAATCTGACATTATAGGGAATGCAATTATGATGATCTTTAATATAGGGCAGTAGATAACAACCAAAAATAGGCTTTGGGGTAAAGAACTTGAATCGTTTCGGAGAAGAAAAATGGTTCAGCTATACTTCAGTTTAGTAGTTGGATTACAATAGAATAGCCACAATCAATACGAGAAGTGTAATAAACAAGCTTGGACAAGCAAAGTGTAGAACATCTTAGGTTTAGCGTAGAAAGATTTCACAAGTGCATGTCCTGGCTCACATGAAGCAAGTCCAATTAAAGCAACAAAAGTGGATAGAGAATGGTCAACAAAATTGAGAGAAGGGTCGAACTCGTTTACGAGGAGTGGGATTCTGAAGCAAAAAGAATGATGGGTTTACAACAGTCAACATTCACCCATTTTAGTGGGAGTTGAATCACATCTTTGGTTTAAAAACAAGCTATACGGGCTTACTACCATGAATAAACGATATATAGGATATATGTGTAAATACGCTTTGGGTGGTATACAAAAGAAGAAGCTAAGAATCAGAGGTATCAAAATGCCGTCAATCATTTAAAATTGAACAGAAATATATCCCATATTTAGCAGCAACATTCAGAGACATAGTGAGTCATGCTAGAAAGAACATACAAGTACTTTTGAAGATCCATAAGGCTCCAGAGATTTGAAATGAGAAGTGGAAACTATATAACATTGGAAGGAAGCAAATTTTATAGATAAATCGAATTGAACNTGATGAGGGATGCTAGAAGGAAGAGCGTTAATACAAAACTCACTTGAATTGGCATGGAACATCAGCTAAGATCTTTTGAGCATAGGCTTGGAAATACGAACAATTGCAATAGCAAAGAAATGATACCAATAAAGAACTCAAGATGATTAAGAGATGAGTATATTAATGATTGAAAACAATGAGAATATTACTGATATAAGTTTTGATGGAAAAAAATAGACGACAGACGTCGATATGAAGGGATGTAGCACGATGACATGGATAGAATAAAGGTGACTGCAAGCATAAACAATTTTAAAATGGAAACAATAAGGGTCAAATAGTTCCAAATTATCGTGAAACAGGAGCAAAACATTTGATCAGAATTTAAAAACCAGACTAAAGGTGATACAGATAGTTTAAGTGGAAGCCAATGTTTAAAGAAGATCGAATGTCGTCATTGCAAAGATCAGTGTGTTATCGTAAGAGTTCAAGTTATGCTGACAAAGACATATAGTTAGCAACGCTAGGAAGCAAAAGCAAATGAGATTTAAAGCATCACAGACAGAGATAGTCTTTGGTCATCAGTATCCTCTTAAACCCAATGGATTCACAAATAGTGGCAAAATTAAAATAGCAAGAATTGAAGTCAGTTATAAGCACAAAAGGCTACGTTATTTTTCAAAGGAGGATCACAAAGGTAAGCTAGGTAGAGATAATTAGTTAAAGTAAGAGGAACATATTTCACCTTAATGATAAGGATTCAACATAAAAATTAATGTCATGAGGAAATTTTATGATGAAATGATGTGCAAGGAAGCATTGTTATAGCATTTGAAAAAACTTTTTTTTCTTTTCTCTCTAAGGAAAAGGGGTTTAATATGATCCAAAAATGAATTTAGGTCAGGTTGCATTATTGCATAATAAGAGTGTAGTTGGCTCTGGTTTGTAAAGAAATTAAAGATTCCCAACAAGGACTTACATTGTTTGCAACGGTACCTTATAAGGAAGGTCTATGGTTAACTAGCCAAGGGCTACTATAGACTCTTTTCAATCAATGCAGCCACTTCTACTACTAGAGTTGCTTAAAAAGAAAATCATTGGAAGTTTTCAACCTTTATATAGACACTTCCAATGTCTAACTATTCCACAATCCTCTATTGTTGCACTTAGGATTGTATCTTGGCAATACCTTCTCGAATTCTACATCTCATTCTTATAAAACCACCAGTAATAATCTTATAAGCCCATGCAACATACATACTTGGGTCATCACCCCTTTTTTTCTAAAATGAGTTGTGATGCCTCGACATCAGGTAACCTGAGTTCAAGCATATGACCATTGCACCTACGTTATAGTTCCTCATAAATCATTTATCCCTTAAATCTCATCCATGAACTTTGTCCACTAATTAAGTAGAGCATATAAATCATGGCCTCTAGAATTTCTATTGTACAAATTTCACTACAAAAAAGCGGTTTTTACCAACATGGATTGTTGTGTTGCAATAAGTACATTTGCTGCTGGTAAAACCTTATTCCAGCATATATTGGTTTGTTGCTAAGCTATTAATAAAAAAAGTGATGTTATAAGTTTTACCAATAGATATTGTAGTCTGTCGTAATTTCTTCTTAATACCAACAGAATGAATCTGTAGGTGAATGTTATCGTGTTACCAACAAAAACATAATATGTTGGTGATGGCAAGTGTTACCATCAGATGCTTCTGTTGGTATTAAATCAACTGACGGCATAAATTATTCACCAACATACTATATCTGTTGGTAATTTTTCCTTTTTCCAGCCCTTTTAATCTTGTCTAATAAGAAGATATGTTGGTACTACTATATACTGCCAAAAAAGAATTTCCATCAAGCTGCAATATGTTGGTAATTCTGTTCCTTCCCACACCTCATGATTTGAAACATCTACTGCCAATGGTCCATCCATTCAAGTGGGAACTATTTTTTCTAAAAAATACATCTATACAAAATCAAACCTGAAGGTATAATAGTTATCCACAGTACAAGAATCAACCCAAACAAAAGCACAATGTTATTTAAAAGTTTTCAAAAGTTTTCACTAAAAGTTCATAAAAAATAAGTACATAACTCCAACAATTAGCTCCATTGAAATTAAAGTCCAAACTATAAGTGCAATCTCATAAATATTATTTGGTCAACCTAAAAGATAAGTCATGATAAAAGTTAACCACATAAGAGAACTCAAACCATGACTCATCATTTTATTCTTGATCATCAACTTCTTCGGCATTTTCTTCTTCAAATGCATGACCATTTTCATTGTCATCATCAATATCCTCATCGTGCTCAAACGAAGAAAGAACATTCTCCGATATTCCCTATTAAACAAGCACAAAAGTATAAATCTTAAGAAGAGGTAATAGAGCATCTTTATAATCATCTAATGGCATTCCCCCCTTAATAACATGATGTCGAATTTATGATTAAAAATTAAACAAAAATATACAAGACTCTCGTAAAAGCCTATAAGTTCACAAATAACAATGTAAGAATTTCTTAACTTATTTAGCTTTTATGTTCTATAACAAGTTTAGCTTGTACATTTCATCACACATTTGAATACAACACACTCAAATGGCCTTATACTATATTAACCAATGAATTTCCCTTTACCTTATCTCTCATGACAATACACATTCCAATCAAATTAACTTTACACCTAAACCTCTAATCACACTCTTATTACCTTATCCTTCAAGTTATCAAACAAACAAGTTATCAAACATATTTGAACTAAATTAACTTTTCACCTAAACCTCCAATCACACTCTCATTACCGTATCTCCCAAGTTATCAAACACACAAATTATCAAACATATTCCAACCAAATTAACTTTTTAACGAAACCTCCAATCACATTCGCATTACCTTATCTCTCAAGTTTTGAAACACACAAGTTACCGAACACATTCGAACCAAATTAACTTTTCACCGAAACCTCCAATCACACTCTCATTACCGTATCTCTTAAGTTTTCAAACACATAAGTAAACATATTATGACCAATGAAAGTAATTACAAAAACTAACAATCACTCTCTCTCATATCCTACCTCTCAAGTTATCAGATATACACTTAAACAATTTACAACCAAAATACGTAGTCATCTAAACCAACTAATCATTCTCTTCATCCCCTTTTTCCTATCATATTATAATATCCATTTACCAACAGAGTTTTTCTAATCAATAGAATAAAAAATCAACAAAATAATAAAATATTTCATATAGGAATACCTGGTGCTTCAAAAGCACTTTTACCAAATTGGTGACATATCAAGGTTTATTCTCCAAACATTCAATCTTTTTTTGACTTTCTTGTTGCTCTTGCTTGATTTTCCTTCTTTTAGTTCACTCTTCCTGTAAAGTGTACCTTTTAGAAGTTAAACGAGGAACTTTGACCCCAATGCCAAAGATCTGAGCTTAACCATACTTGCCTTCTCCAACAACTTTTTTGAAAATTTCATCTCGAGTAGAATCATCACATGAATCTTCTTCATTTTCAATTGCTTCCTGTCATGTTACACATTAGTAAAAAGAAATAAAATGAATAAGAAAATTAAATAAAAATAAACACAATACCTTTACACTAACTGAAGCATCATCAAGTTATGTAGCTTTCTTTGGTGCGTAGGTCTTCAACCTTATTGTAAGCTTATCAGTCTTGTTGCCTTTTTCCTAAAAAGTATATAAAATACTAAATGCATTACCTAAAATCAAAGTGCGCTATAGTATGAATCGGATATAAATAATACCTCTTCTTCATCACATACACGTGCGAAAGTCTTTGTCCCTCCATAGTGACACATTTTGTTATTACCCCGATTTTCAATTCCTCTTTTAGTTCTAGCCTAAATGAATAATTGACAAACCACACAATAACAATTGCATTACTTGAAAATAATTATAACTTTGAATATTCTTAAAGCACATAATTACCTTTTGCTTGTCTGATTCCCAAAACTATACTAAGTTGGCCCATGTTTCAAGTGGTATGTGTTCTGGTCTTCTGCTAATTGCTTCATCATGACTTCTACCATCAAATAGTGCCACCTTTAACTCACATTTATAGCCTCTCCAACAATCATGCATTTTCTTCATTGCCCATTCATAAGGCTCTTTCCTTTGGGAAAGTAAAATGAACGCTGTAAAACGGCTACAAAGAAAAAGAACCAATCAAGACTTAAAATAAACTTGAAAGTCATATTTTAACTTTGAAATCCTCGTACACACGCAACGTTTGGCGTAAAAATCAGAGTGTAGATGTTCAACTTTGAAAGTGTCGGAATTTTTATAATGATAAATTTAAAACCGTAAGTGTATAGTTCTCGTTGTAATACTTGAAGGTGTCGATCCGCAGGGATGAATTATGAAATTAATTCACCAAAAATTTTAAACTAACTTAAAAAAAAACCAAATGCTAAAAAATACCTAACACCAAGCTTGCAAAGAATGATTCACCAAATTCCAAAGCAAGAAGATTGCACTAATCCGTAAATAATTTTGACTTGCCAACACCTAGTCGTAGTTGCTTTCAATTTGCAAGAAAACGTGATTCAATGCAGTGAACATATTTCAAAAATGGCTTCGAAGCAGAGCAATATTGAACTTCAATCCAATTTAGCCAAAGAACCAGAAGCAATTTTTTTGTCTAACAAGATTGTGAGCCAAGTCATAACATGATGTTCATATGAAATAGGGGTAGACGGGCAAAGTAAATAGATAAAAAACGAGACAGGAGCAAGGTAGAGCACTTGAATTTGAACCAAAAGTTGCACAATTGTGAAAGCTAAATTGGAATCTCTAATCAAAACCCACAAACTCTAGTATGATTACATTAATTGAAGAACTGAACCCCCAATCTGATACTGAAAAACAAAAATTGAAAGCTCAAAAAAAGAACTAATCTACTCTCCGAGTGATAACGAAAATGAAAACCCTAACACTCTACTACAGCTGCTTATCTCCTAGTCTACCATGCTCTGTCATTCAAGCTCCTCTGTTTCGAGCCCTATTAAAAAGAATAAGCTCTGCTATCTCTCTATCTCCCCAACGTCGTCGTTCTTCCCTGCTTCGGCTACCTCATTAGTGCTTTTGTAACTGATTAATGAATGATGCTGATGATGATGGATTAAATGATCAGGGGAGAGAGGGAGTAACGGATCAGAACGGGAAACGAAGAGACGCGGGCTGCTCTATTTTGGGTTTTGGGGGTCAAAGTTAGGGGAAGAAGAAGCACTGAGGAGAGAGAAGATTAAAGGGAGAGATGAGGGCTCACATAGCACAAGGAAGAAGAAGAGATGGGGAATGGGTAACTGCTGAATGCAATGAAGGAGTGAGAGACAAACGCCACAACCATGATGATGGAGGAAGCTACAAGGTTGAAGGAGGGAAGAAGGAAAGAAGAGGAAGGGGCGAACTACCCTGCTTTTTTGGGCTTCCTAGTCATGACTGATTAGGAAGGAAACGGAAGGGGATGGGGGGGCTGTCACGCCCAGCCATGCTATTCAAGTGAAAGGGGCATAGGATTAAGAAGGGAAGAAGTTGGACCGGGTTGGTCGAAGGGAAAGGTGTTAACTGGACTGGCTCGCACTGCAGATAGAGAAGGGCAAATATTGGGCCAAGCCTAATGAGAAAGAGAGGGAGCCCGGAAAAGAAAGAGGAAGATTGGGCTGGGGTTGTGGTTGGATTCTTTTCCTTCTCTCTATCTTGCTCCAATGCTTGTTGTGATCCAATCCTTTTTTGATTTAACTTCCTCTCTTTTTTTTCCCAGCAATTTATTTATTATTTAAATTTCTCAAATTCCTACAAAACAAATGAAATGATATTAAAAACCTAAATTAATAATTTATTTTAGGCAAATAATAGATAATATAAGGGTATAAAATATCATAATTTCAAGCTGAGCAAATGCCCCCTCACCTAAGTTTTGCTCGTCCTCGAGTAAAACAAAACTAAAAATCCTAGAAAAAGAAAATAAAACAAAATCCTAACTCACTTTCGTAGGAATCAAGGTTGCACTTAGCATGTGCAACAAGCACTTTAAACCCCCAGGTTACCCCTAGTGGACGAAGAAGGTCTTGTGAGGGTTTACAGAAGATGTAACCACAAAATCTTGAAAAGAAAACAAAAATAGAAACTCGAAAATCTTCTT
Source organism: Stenocereus thurberi (assembly GCA_002740465.1). NCBI lineage: Eukaryota > Viridiplantae > Streptophyta > Magnoliopsida > Caryophyllales > Cactaceae > Stenocereus > Stenocereus thurberi. The sequence continues at coordinate 19,276 of NCQT01025811.1, read as the reverse complement.
TTCTTTTTTTCCCCCCTCAAAAATTAGTATGTACAAAACTGGGAATCAACTAAATCACCCATGTAGTAAAGATATTGGCTTGCACATAAACAGAATGTACTCATCAAGGCCCTCTATCCCAGGAATTAAATCAAAGCATTAACTTTTCTCCCCACTGTACATCAAGACTTTGAATCCATACCAGTGCTTGTGTGCAAGTTGTTGGCCCTATTTGGCTAGTTAAATCACCCTAGAGATGAGTAAATAAGGTGATGATCAAAGTCACAAAATAATAGAAATAGATCGCGAAAAATGTATATGTGGACAAAACACACAATTAATGGAGGTTCGGCCACGCCTAGTCCTCTACCCACAGGCGCCCCTCGCCGATGGGATTTTGAACCTCTTTCTTTTATTAGGTCGGTCGATTACACACGATTCTCCAATCGTACAACCTACTAGTTGACCCTACAACTATAGGTGTCTTAACGTATGTGTTGCTCCCCAACCGTACTTGGGTAGTCGGCCCTCCGACTAATCAATCTAACCCAATATAAAGAAAGATAACAATATATACTTTATAATATAAAGAGTAGATAAACACAATTGATATGCCAATATAAGCTTGATGTATGTCAATGAGTGCTTGCTTTCTTTGATTTGCAAGTGTCGCTCTCTTTCTTCTATCTTTGCTTGTGCTCTCTCTTTTGTGTGTTTTTCTGCTGCAAAATCATCTCCTTTTTATAGGCAAAAGGCTTTGGAGAAGGTGAAGCAAAGTATGGAAAGTATCCGTTGCACCCAATAAGGAAGACAGTTTCTTTATTCAGTTCAAGGCCTTGAACTTGGTCCTTCAAGCCCTTGAACTTCACAGATTTGTCCAACGATCTTCTTTTCTAATCTCCAATAGCTAAAATCTTTATTTTAGTAATAAATCCTCGCTGGAAAAATCTAGAAGCTGAATTAATTGACAGCATAATCTCTTAAGATATTGTATCAAGGGATACTATTATATTTTGAATAAATCTTGACATTTTTCAAAGATATTGAGATACAAAGAATCATAATATTATCTCAAGATTTTAGTATTCAAATTTAAGCATAAAGATCACATATTTAAATTTGAATACTAAACTATCCACAAGATAAAATCAATGTCAACACATATAAATAATGAAGGCATTAAGGTAAATCCAAACATAACATGATAACTATACCAATAAACCAACTTATTTTTGTCTTTCATCAAAATATATTTTGAACTTAAGGAAGCTAACGATCTCCCCCTTTTTGATGAAAGATAAAAACCAATAGAAATAACATATCAATATAATTTTGAATGACACACCATAAAAAACTTTCTAAATATTTCTCCCCCTTTTTGTATTTCATCAAAAAGGTAGAATAAGAGGAGAAAGAAAAATTAAGGCATGTAAAAATTATGGAAAACACAAATAACTCCCTCTTAACAAATCAATGACATATAAAGAAGCTCCCCCTCAATCTATGGCACTCAAAAAAAAAAATGTAAGGGATAATGCACTAATGTTTTGATTAAATAATGTATCCTACCATGTATGCATTGACTTAATATTCTCATGAGCATTGCAAGGGATCAACATATAAGAGCATTAATACAATAATTTTCACCTTTCAACAATAAATCAAGAAATCGAAAACTATCAGGTAGTATAATTCTTTTCTTATATAAATAAACAATATCATGTATGTAAATATTAGGGATCATAACAATGATGAGCAAATATATTGAGATCATAGACAACATATCATTTATGAATGAAGATAGTCATATGACATAATAGCATAATAAGTATATATGATGTAATATTAATCATACTCACTTTCTAGACATAATTAAGCAAATTAAAATTCAGAATTTGAAAATTAAAATTTATCAAGTAGGAAGTAAATCATGCAAAGATAACATCACCTTCTATTTTGGTAAGAATTCACATTTTGATTTCTATTCATTTTATTCAAATAGAAATTCAAGCCCTTAATTCAGTCACACAAAAGTTTCAAGTTTCTGCCTACAGTTCAAGGCTTTGAACTGTATTTCAGGACCTTGAAATCTGGACAATGACAAACAAATGAACTTACCTTATTTTTACTTTTGGCAAACCATGACTTACCATATTCCATTGGGAACCTCCAATTTTTTCTTGTCTACTTGAATTTTTAAGAGGAATAAATACTATAGGAAATTGATCATTAGCACCTAAATGAGGAGTCAATAACATCTCATAAATATGTGCACTCTTTTTTGATTTCTTCAAGAATGAAGCTTTTCGACCAAATCTTGATAACCTTTTCTTCTTGGATACAAAATTGTTAGAAGCAAGAAGAAATAATGGGGTAAAATTTTTCTTCCCCTCAACCTTGACATATTTTCTTGATTTAATACCATAATTAAGAATCTTTGAAAGTGGAAAATTTGGTGCGGTATTTAAATCATCAACAATATGACATTTTAGAGATAAAATATTATTTGAAAATTCAAGCATGGATTTTACCTCATACTTACCACTTCCGAGAATGGAGGAATAACAAGAATATTTATTCTTCTCACCATTCTTAAGCAACTCCTCAATTTGAGCATGCTTGACATCATTGTGAAGAAGATCTTGAATTTGTCACCACGTTTAGATTCTAGCGCTTCATGTTGTTGATCATCCTCAAGTTGCTTAACAATTTCATCCATGACCATTTCATCTTGTGCCACAAATTCGCTTAACACCGTATTTTTATTAGTACCATACAAATAATAAAGAGTCTCCCAAATTTTCTGTGGCACTATCACAATGTGAGATAAGCTCATAAATATCAACAGTAAGAGCACAAAATAAAATGTTTATAGCTTTAAAATTTTTGAATATCTGCTTGTAATCATTTTCAGCATATTCATCTTCCGATTTCTCAATAACTATTGAACCTTTGACTATGATATCTCAAAGATCTTCCATTGTTTCCTACCACAAAAAATAATTAGCACCTTTAAAAAGTGGAGAACAATCAGAGTCAAAATCATAACTAGCTATGGGATTGAACTATTAGACGGTAAAGTCTTAAAAAATAGTACTAGCTCTAATACCAATTGTTGGCCCTGTTTAGCTAGTTAAATCACCCTATAGATGAGTAAATAAGGTAATTATCAAAGTCACAAAATAATAGAAATAGAACGCGAAAAATGTAAATGTGAACAAAACACACAATTTATAAAGGTTTGGCCACGCCTAGTCCTCTACCCACAGGCGCCCCTCGCCGATGGGATTTTGAACCTCTTTCTTTTATTAAGTCGGTCGATTACATACGATTCACCAATCGTACAACCTACTAGTTGACCCTGCAACTATAGGTGTTCCAACGTACGCGTTGCTCCCCAGCCGTACTTGGGTAGTCAGCCCTTTGACTAATCAATCCAACCCAATATAAAAAAAGATAACAATATACACTTTATAATATAAAGAGTAAATAAACACAATTGATATGCCAATATAAGCTCGATGTATGTCAATAAGCGCTTGCTCTCTTTGATTTGCAAGTGTAGCTCTCTTTCTTCTATCTTTGCTTGTGCTCTCTCTTTTATGTGTTTTTCTGCTGCAAAATCATCTCCTTTTTATAGGCAAAAGGCTTTGGAGAAGATGAACCAAAGTATGGAAAGTATCCGTTGCACCCAATAAGGAAGACAGTTTCTTCATTCAGTTCAAGGCCTTGAACTTGGTCCTTCAAGCCCTGGAACTTCATAGATTTGTCCAACGATCTTCTTTTCTGATCTTCAATAGCTAACATCTTTATTTTAGTAATAAATCCTTGCTGGAAAAATCTAGAAGCTGAATTAATTGGCAGCATAATATCTCAAAATATTGTATCAAGGGATAATATTATATTTTGAACAAATCTTGACATTTTTCAAAGATATTGAGATACAAGGAA
>NCQT01025661.1:21396-37316 GCA_002740465.1 Stenocereus thurberi | reverse complement strand
ATGATGCAATTGGCTAAGTTATTGTAACACTCCCAGCCCCTAGGGTCAGGAGCGTTACGTTTTCTTACTTCTTGCTTAATTTTTGAGGCAAAATGGACAGAGCTTCCCCTAAAAACTGATCATTTTCAGGCTAAAACCCTTACAATAAACCCCCCTGCAAATCAACGGAAGCGTAAAGCACTTAAAAGAAGCTCAACGGCTACACACCGGTGTTCATAACTCAACGAGCCACTCACTCAGAGTACACCAACCAAAATAGTTCATTAATAAAGAAGGAAATCAAACGTACAGCTGAACAATTCACACAACCGGAGTATTGGGGTTTACATCCCAAAACATAACTAACTTTGACCAAGAAGACATCTAAGTAATTAGATGGTTGGCTCATACGGCCATACAGAGTGGCCTTCATACCATATGCAATACGTGAACTAGAAAACTTAGTTTATAACATTTACAAACTAGGAATATGTTATATTATGTCGTTAAACACATGAATCTACTTGTATATGGTGCACATGACTAGGGGTAAACTCCAACTCGCGTAAGTAGCTTGACTTCCACCTGTTATAACAAAAGCCTGGGGAAAAAGGGGAAAGAGTAATGGGGTGAGCAACCACACGCTCGGTGAGAATTCTCCTACTCCTTAAAACTAAAACAATTGTAGACAATAATACTCATAATAGTCACATATCACATATTTATACTTTACTATCATATTAGGTAATCATAGTCCCCAAGGAAAGATTACCCTCAAACTTCATTCCAACCACTCAACTCAATTTTAGGCCCTCAATGACCAAACCTCCCTACTAGCGGGCATTTAGGCACATAAACAAGTAGGCAATAAGGATTGAATACAAATGCCTTCCAAACGCACTTTTGAAAACATAGTGACTCTTGATAAATACCAAGAATGGTTTATAATCGACACCCACTTCTTTAAAGCTTATAATTCTTTCTAACGTACTTAAAACATCTAAACTGGTTTGGCAGGAATCATACTTTCGTGGGAAGTGTACATTGAGAAGCTTGCAGGAATAATGCCACATTTGAAACTTCATTAGACTATACTTGGAAATCCTTTCATAAAAGATGAACAGGAAGTGCACATTTGAAAGCTTTCTTTCTTTTCTCAAAAACACTTTACCCAGCCTCTTGAGGCTCGTATTCTTTAAAAGGAACTTCTTTTCTCACTTGTTAGAAACTTACTCATAGCATAAAAACATCTTATTGTGTTGGCTAGGGAGGTCAACACCGCCCTTAAGTGAGATCGTCACTCTTAATCTACGTTATTCTTGGGGTATATCTACTTAACTTTTGGCCCAAACGTATCTCAGTAGATAAACTCTAACTTCGATATTGTCCTCTGCGGGGCAACAGCTCATACCAAGATAATCATATCTTGAGTCCAGTCCCCCCCAAGATTTTCTTATGCGTCACCTATAATAACTTATCGAGGGAACAGCTCACACCAAGATAATCTATATCTTGAGTCCAGTTCCTAGGAACAGCTCACACTAAGATAATTCATATCTTGAGTATAGTTTCTAACATTTTTTTGGGGGGAAACAGCTCACGCCATCTTTGCACCCAGTTTCCAGGAACAGCTCACACCAAGATAACTCAGATCTTAAGTCCAGTTCCTACCCGCAGGGCCAATTACTCAGCACTTTTTTAGTCTTCAAGATCGTATTTCATTTCTGTTTTTCAATTGCTTACTTTGCTAAAAACTTACTTTTGAACAAAACGACTATAATCTTTCTAAATGCATATAGCCCATTTTGTTTTTAATTTAAAAACTTCTTATAAACGTATTAGCTCGTAAAACGACTTTACTTTTAACTTTAAAAGCTTCTTATAAACGTAATACGTTTGTTAACATGTAAATCGACTTTGTAAATGACTTAAAAGCTTCTTGTAGACGTGATAAGTTTATTAACATGTAAATCAATCTCCTATGAAACTTAAAAGCTTCTTAAAAGTGTAATAATCTTGTTAATACCTAAACTGACTTTGCTTTAAATTTAAAAGCTGCTTATAAACGTAATACGTTTACTAAATCGTAAAACGACTTAGTTTCTAACTTGGATGCTTCGTGTAAGCGTAATAAGTTTGCGAAATCATAAAGCGACTCCGTTTATAACATAAAAGTTTCGTATAAACGTAATAAGGTTGTTAAATCATAAAATGGCTTCGTTTCTAACCTGAAAGCCTCGTATAAACTTAATATGGTTGCTAAATCATAAAGCGACTTTGTTTTCTAACATGAAAACTTCGTATAAACTTAATAAGGTTGCTAAATCATAAAACGAATTCGTTTTCTAACGTGAAAACTTCATATAAACGTAATTAGTTTGCTAAATCATAAAACGATTTCGTTTTCAACTTAAAAGTTTCGTAATAACGTAAGACATTTGTTAGTTTATAAAACGACTTTGTTTTAATCTTACAAGCTTCTTATAAACGAAATAAGACTTTATAACACGTAAATCGGCTTTGTAAATAACTTAAAGGCTTCTTCTAAACATAAAATGTTCATAAATCGTAAAACGATTCAGTTTCTAAGTTAAATGCTTCGTATAAAAGTAATTAGTTTGCTAAATCGTAAAACGATTTTGTTTTCAACTTAAAAGTTTCTTAATAATGTAATACATTTGCTAGTTTGTAAAACGACTTCGTTTTAATCTTACAAGATTCTTATAAATGAAATAAGATTTGTTAACACGTAAATCGACTTCGTAAATAACTTAAAGGCTTCTTATAAACGTAAAATATTTACTAAATCGTAAAACGACTTAGTTTCTAATAAATGCTTCGTATAAATGTAATAGAGTTGCTAATTCAAAAGCTTCTTATAAATATAAAACGATTGCTAAATCGTAGATCGAAACTCATTTGACACATAACGTGCTTAGGTAACATTTGATTCAAACTAAGTTCGAAATCGAAACCCATTTGAGACTTAAATACTTAGCAATGAATGCAAGCTGGATTCGTTTGAAAATTTCTTTTTAACTCAAAGAGGGGTGCTTAAGCAAATTAAGACGTTCGATCGCTTTCAAGCTCATTATTACTTAAAACTTAACTCAAATCAGATTGTAATAAAAACTTCAGCTGTCATTCTATAGCTCATTTCAATTCCTTTTAAAACTCAAGAACGGTGTATAAATAAACTAAAGGATTAAAACGTTCCCAAACCTGCTACTATTCAAAAACTTAAAGTGCTTGGCTCGTTTATAAGGCTATTTAAGGTTTCTTTCTAAATTTTCAACACAAATGATTCTTAAAGTCATTATGGACTTACTAGCTCTTGATCGAAACTCAATAGAAACTTAAATAAGCAATAACATACAAATAAGCTAAGCTTCATAATTAGCACCTTAAGGTGCTCTTTTTCGGGTCGTTTAAATTCCTTTAAACAAGAGGAGAAGTCATAACAAACCAATGCTTTAAACATTTTCAAATTCACTTTTAGTTCACTTTTAAACTTCCTAAACCTATCGACTATTTAGTCGAGTCACTAACTGAATAGTTCGATGATTCAGGATCTCTTTTAGGCCACAAACATCTTAATCAACTAACCGGTAACTAGTGGGCACTTAAAAGTGTTTGAAATCATGAAAATAAGTTTTCTAAATGGTCCTTTTCCCTTTTAAAGGCGTATTAACTTTTAGAAAGAATTGGCCATATAGCACATTGAGGGGGAAAGGAGTTTACACATAGCATATTCATACACTTCATAACACAACTCAGTAGAATCTATTCAATGAGCCACACATGGCCTCGCAATCCACACGATTGCGGTAATTCACAACCCAAACTCCCTCCTCTCACAACACCGACCACAAGAACCTCAAATTTCTCAACAGTTCCACCTCAAGCCATCCAACTACGAACTCGATTTAATATTATAATAAATAAACGAATAATTCATAAAACCATCATATAGAAGCATAACATTCTCAACAATAGCCCAATATAGAAATTGACACAGCTGTACTGATTTAGCGATAACTCCTAAATAGAAACCAACATGCTTGTCTAATGCCTTAATTCGCCCAATTAGCATTTTTAGACTTCAAACATAATTCAGGGCTAACAAACTGACAAAGCGACAACACTAAGGTGATAATCTGATTATTAATAATTTAATGAACTTCCAAACTGTCTAGCTATAAATAATCCAATAGTAGTTTCAATATCCAATTAACCCACAACAAACATCATGTTCGTAATTCCCTCAATTTCAATTCTAGGTTTACCCAAACCGATTTCTAACCTCAATTAACATGTGCTAACTAATTTAGTTAGAATCATTGAAATTAGTAGAAATTTAGGAGGAAAGGAACCCTCACCTCTATTCCAAGCTAGGGCTTCATTTGAAAGCTTTGGGCTTGACTTTGGATTCCCAAACACCTCCAATTTCTGACCTTGCGCAGATGTCAAACGACCAGCATGCGATTAACACCCAAATTTCCAAAATTCGAACCCTAAAACAGGCTAAATTTCGGTTATCAACTTGAGATTGACTTGGGCGTTTGTAGATATGAATTTTCACCCTAATTTATAGGAAATTGAACCAACTAAGAGTGGAATAGCACAGTAGGAACACGTTCAAGCTTCAATTTGGCATCCTAAATCCTCCAAAACCGTGGAAAGAGGCTTTGAATTTTGATCCAATTTCGCTCACAACGCTCACCAAGTGGAACGGGTGGTCGAATGGAGGATTTTTGCGGCAAAAAGTGGCAAAATTCTCTGGGTTTGGGAGCTTGGGCGGCCACGTTAATGAGGGAGGAGAGGAGGAAGAAGATGAAGCAGAGAGGAGAGAGAGAGGCCATCGAGGGGGTGTTCACAGGCAGCCAAAGGAAAAAGGGGCAGGGGTGTGCACGCGAAATGACCAAAATGCCCCTCCCTCTATTATTTTGTTTTGTCCCAAACTAGTTTATATTCGATACCGCTAGTCTAATTCGTAACCCGAATTCCAAAATCAAATCAATGATATAATATTTCATAGATTACTCGTTCCCAAGCACAATCAAGTTCGATTTAATAAACATCGAACTACTCTTAAGGTTGACAACTTAATCGAATTCGGGTTACTAATCGATTCAGTACTCGTTAATAACTGCTAATAACGCTTATTAAAAATCATCGAAAGATTTTCAAACTAATAATAATATTAGTAATAATAATAACAGTGACATTAACATCTTTTTTAATGAAATTAACATTCACATAGGCATTTACAAAATAATTTTAGCTCATATCGCTAAGAAAATATGGTTTTTATAACGTAAAAAGGCATCACGATCAACTCGGCGGAATATAAAGTACGCAGGCCTTACACTCGCTCCCCCTTAAAAGAATTTCATCCTCAGAATTGCTTACTTGGAGGAATTAATGGGGGTACTTCATCCGCATCTCTTTCACAATTGAAGTCACTTTACGCTTAGTTGTTCATTCAGCCTTCACCATAGCATCCCATCCTTGGATTTCTACACGAACCAACTCATCAGGGAACGCTCTTCCTCGCACTATAACAACTTGATCTCAACAAGTATGATCGGTATCACAGATAGTTTTTAAGGAAGAAGTTATGAAATGTTGCACATGCATCTCATGAGGTTTACCAACAAGTTCCTTTGCAATTCAAGAATGACAAGCGGGTGAGCAGTACCAGAATGACGGGATGGGCGCATAAAGTGGGTTATCAAGAGAATACCTAACCTTATGTTGGCAGGTCCCCAAGTCTCCTTTCCCTTCTAGCTAAGCATCCGACCGCCAGTTTGTGGCTTATGGCTGCTTTTACAGTCCCCTGAGGGAGTGCCAATGGTTAGGCGATCTCGTTGAGCCACTGGCTTGATTCTCGTTCTGGATCTCTGCTTGTGACCCCGACTATTCCATGTGACCCTTGGGCAATTAGTGGCTTTTGTGACCCCTATCATCAGATCCAAAACATGAGCTCATAAAGCTTCTGCAAAGGCCAAGGTGCTGACATCCACACTGGTCACAGGTTTTCCTTGGTTTCCATTGGACGGGTTGCTTTCCCTTATCTTGTTTTATCTCAGATTTAAACCTTCTAAAGTTTCTGCTTCCTTGGGAATTGGGTTCTCCAAGGCCAATTTCCCTCTTTGCTCGGCCTTTTTCTTTGTTTTCAATCTTGGTCTCATCTATGATGCAAGCTACCTTTACAGCCCTCTGGTACATTTCTTAAAAGTTGATATATGCGTACCCTACTATTATCTACTTTATTTCTCCTTTTAATCCTTGTTCGAAGTGGTTCATTCTCATTTCTTCGGTGGCCACCTAATTTGGAGCAAATTGGCTCAGCTCATGGAACTTCGCCGCATATTCCATCACACTCATTTCTCCTTGTTTCAAGCATAAGAACTCCCGTTCTTTAAGCCTTCTTACATCTCAAGGGTAATATTGAGTGTCCATTAAGGCTTTCAGTTGGTTCAAGGTTAACACCGATTCACCTACCTTAGGTTTCACTTTTCCCACCATAATCCAGCTTCTTTTTCAAATTGGTAAGCGGTTAGGTACACCTTGAACCTCTCAGGGCACTCTATGATCTCAAATAAGTTTTTTACATTCTCTGAAGCCACTCCTCATATACCTAGGGTCAGTTCCACCTTCAAACTTGGGAGGCTTAAGCTTATTAAACTGACATATCATCTCCATGGCAGTTGGTTCTGATATGAGTTCGCGTCGAGGAGGCATCTATCACACAATTACACAAGGAATCACTTAGTTCTAATTTCAATTAGGCCTTGGTTAATGAAATGATTCGCAAATGGCGAGAGTTGTTATGAATAGCCCCAAGTCTAGCTTAGTTCAACCTTCATATAGTCATATGCGCATATCATATCTTATCCAAAGGAAATACACGTGCATGCCTACACAAACTAGTGAATCTATAATGCTTGGTCAACACCAATTGCACTTATTTCGTGGAACACTGATAGCGTGACTTAGGAGTCACGGGAGATCTCATCACCCTAGTAGTTCATAAATTAAGGAAAATAAACAAAAAGGTTTTACATTCTAACATACGGCTCACATTTATCCGATTGGCTTAAGCAGATCAAACAAAACTCAATCAATCAAGTCAATTGGCACCTTAGAACATATTTGCATCAATGGTGCAGCCACAACGTCACTTCAAGGTGGGGGAAAGCTACTTAACTCTTATACTAACGCATAACTTGCCTCTCTTAGTCAATCGACTTACCTGAGCCACACATAAGTCACAAATGTCCATACTATAAGGCACACTTGAACACAAAAGAGGCATATGTCACATAATCACAAAGTATTCCTAGGCGACTAGATGAAATGCAAGACTCAGGTCGTAGCCTATGGCCGCAGAACCTTTGCTCTGATACCATCAATGTAGCATCCCTAGCCCCTAGGTCAGGACCGTTACATTTTCTTACTTCTTCCTTAATTTTTGGGGCGAAGCGGACAGAGTTTACCCTAAGAACTGGCCATTTCCAGGCTAAAACCCTTACAATAAACCCCTACAAATCAACGGAAGCGTAAAACACTTAAAAGAAGCTCAACGACTACATGCCGGAGTTCATAACTCAACAAGCCACTCACTCAGAGTACACCAACCAGAATCGTTCATTAATAAAGAAGGAAATCAAACGTACAACTCAACGGTTCACACAACCGAAGTATTGGGGTTTACATCCCAAAACATAACTAACTTTGGCCAAGAAGATATCTAACTAATTAGATGGTTGGCTCATACGGCCATACAGAGTGACCTTCATACCATATGCAATACATGAACTAGAAAACTTAGTTTACAACATTTACAAACTAGGAATACGTTATATTACGTCACCAAACACATGAATCTACTTGTATATGGTACACTTGACTCTTTTTCAAGTAGGGGTAAACTCCAACTTGCTTAAGTAGCTTGACTTTAACCTATCATAACAAAAGCCTAGGGAAAAGGGGGAAAGAGTAATGGGGTGAGCAACCACACTCTTAGTGACAATTCCCCTACTCCTTAAAACCAAAACAATTGCTGGCCATAATACTAATAATAGTCACATATCACATACTTATACTTTACTATCATATTAAGCAATCATAGTCCCCAAGAAAAGATTACCCTCCTTAAACTTCATTCTAACCACTCAACTCAATTTTAGGCCCTCAATGACCAAACTTCCCTACTAGCAGGTATTCAGGCACATAAACAACTAGGCAACAAGGATTGAATACAAATGCCTTCCAAACTCGCTTTTGAAAACATAGAGACGATAAATACCAAGAATTGTTTATAATCCACACCTACTTCTTTGAAGCTTATAATTCTTTCTAAAAGTATTGAAAACATCTAAACTGGTTTGGTAAGAATCATACTTTCATGGGATGTGTACATTGAGAAGAATAATGCCACATTTGAAACTTCATTTGATTATACTTGGAAATTCTTTCATAAAAGATGAACAGGATGTGCACATTTGAAAGCTTTCTTTCTTTTGTCAAAAATACTTTACTCAGCCTCTTGAGGCTCGTATTCTTTAAAAGAAACTTCTTTTCTCACTTGTTAGAAACTTACTCATAGCATAAGAACATCTTATTGTACTAGCTAAGGGGGTCAACACCGCCCTTAAGTAAGATCGTCACTCTTAATCTACGTTATCCCTGGGGTATACGTACTTAACTTTTGGCCTAAATACGTCTCAGCAGATAAACTCTAACTTTGATATTGTCCTCTGCGGGACAACAGCTCACACCAAGATAATCATATCTTGAGTCCAGGCCCCCTCAAGGTTTTCTTATGCGTTACACATCATAGCGTCACACATCATAACTTATCTAGGGAACAGCTCGCACCAAGATAATCCATATCTTGAGTCCAGTTCCCAGGAACAGCTCACATCAAGATAATTCATATCTTGAGTCCATTTCCTAACATTTCTTTAGGGGAAAACAGCGCACGTCATCTTTACGTCTAGTTTTCAGGAACAGCTCACATCAAGATAACTCATATCTTGAGTCCAGTTCCTCTTTGGCTAATTGCCTAGCACTTTCTTAGCCTTTAAGATCGTATTTCATTTCTTCTTTTCAATTGCTTACTTTGCTGAAAACATACTTTTTAACAAAACGACTATAATCTTCATAAATGCGTATAGCCCATTTCGTTTTTAATTTAAAAAGTTCTTATAAATGTACTAGCTCATAAAACGACTTTACTTTTAACTTTAAAAGCTTCTTATGAACGTAATACATTTGTTAACACGTAACTCGACTTCGTAAATGACTTGAAAGCTTCTTGTAGACGTGGTAAGTTTATTAACATGTAAGTCAATCTCCTTTGAAACTAAAAGCTTCTTAAAAGTGTAATAAGCTTGTTAACACCTAAACCGACTTCGCCTTAAATTTAAAAGCTGCTTATAAATGTAATACGTTTACCAAATCGTAAAATGACTTAGTGTCTAACTTGGATGCTTCGTATAAACATAATAACTTCGTTAAATCGTAAACCGACTCCGTTTCTAACATAAAAGTTTCGTACAAACGTAATAAGGTTGCTAAATCATAAAATAACTTTGTTTCTAATATGAAAGCTTCGTACAAACTTAATATGGTTGCTAAATCATAAAACGACTTCGTTTTCTAACTTGATAGCTTCGTATACACGTAATTAATTTGCTAAATTGTAAAATGATTTCGTTTTCAACTTAAAAGCTTCTTAATAACGTAATACGTTTGTTAGTTTGTAAAACGACTTCGTTTTAATCTTATGAGCTTCTTATAAATGAAATAAGTTTTGTTAACACGTAAATCGGCTTCGCAAATAACTTAAAGGCTTCTTATAAACATAAAATATTTACTAAATCCTAACACGACTTAGTTTCTAACTTAAATACTTCGTATAAAAGTAATTAGTTTGCTAAATCATAAAATTATTTCGTTTTCAACTTAAAAGCTTTTTAATAAGGTAATATGTTTGTTAGTTTGTAAAACAACTTCGTTTTAATCTTACAAGCTTCTTATAAACGAAATAAGATTTGTTAACACGTAAATCGACTTCATAAATAACTTAAAGGCTTCTTATAAACGTAAAATGTTTACTAAATCATAAAACGACTTAGTTTCTAACTTCAATGCTTTGTATAAATGTAATAGGGTTGCTAACTCAAAAGGTCTTATAAATGTAAAACGATTGCTAAATCGTAGATCGAAACTCATTTGAGACATAACGTGCTTAGTTAGCGTTTAATTCAAACTAAGTTCAAAATCAAAACCCATTTGAGACTTAAAAACTTAACAGTAAATGCAAGCTAGATTCGTTTGAAAATTCCTTTTTAACTCAAAGAGGAGTGCTTAAGCAAATTAACACCTTCGATCGCTTTCAACCTCATTATTATTCAAAACTTAACTCAAATTATATTCGTAATAAAAACTTCAGTTGTCATTCTATAGCTCGTTTCAATTCCTTTTAAAATTCAAGAAGGGTGTACAAATGAACTAAAGGCTTAAAACGTTTCCAAACTTGCTATTTATTCAAAAACTTAAAGTACCTAGCTCGTTTATAAGGCTATTTAATGTTTCTTTCTATATTTTCAACACAAATGATTCTTAAAGTCATTATGGACTTACTAGCTCTTGATCGAAACTCAATAAAAACTTAAGTAAGCAAATAACATACAAATAAACTAAGCTTCATAATTAACACCTTAAGGTGCTCTTTTTCGGGTCGTTTAAATTCCTTTAAACAAGATGAGAAGTCATAACAAACTAATGCTTTAAACATTTTCAAATTCACCTTTAGTTCACTTTTAAACTTCCTAAACCTATCGACTATTCAGTCGAGTCACTAACTGAATAGTTCGATGATTCAGGATCTCTTTTAGGCCACAAACATCTTAATCAACTAACCGGTAATTGGTGGGCACTTAAAAGTGTTTGAAATCATGAAAATAAGCTTTCTAAATGGTCCTTTTCCCTTTTAAAGGCGTATTAACTTTTAGAAAGAATTGGCCACATAGCACATTGAGGGGGAAAGGAGTTTACACATAGCATATTCATACACTTCATAACACAACTCGGTAGAATCTATTCAATGAGCTACACATGACCTCGCAATCCACACGATTGCGGTAATTCACAACCCAAACTCTCTCCTCACACAACACTGACCACAAGAACTTTAAATTTCTCAACAGTTCCACCTCAAGCCATCCAACGACTAACTCGATTTAATATTGTAATAAATAAACCAATAATTCATAAAACCATCATATATAAGCATAACATTCTCAACAATAGCCCATTATAGAAATTAATGCGGTTGCACTGATTTAGCGATAACTCCTAAATAGAAACCAACATGCTTGTCTAATGCCTTAACTCGCCCAAGTAGCATTTTTAAACTTCAAAACATGATTCAGGGCTAATAAACTGACAAAGCGACAACACTAAGGTGATAATCTGATTATTAATAATTCAATGAACTTCCAAACTGTCTAGTTATAAATAATCCAACAGCAGTTTCAACATCCAATTAACCCATAATTAAAATCATGTTCTTAATTCCCTCAATTTCAATTCTAGGTTTACCCAAACTGATTTCTAACTTCAATTAACATGTTCTAACTAAAATCATTGAAATTAGTAGTAATTTAGGAGGAAAGCAACCCTCACTTTGATTCTAAGCTAGGGTTTCGTTTGAAAGCTTTGGGCTCAACTTTAGGTACCCGAACACCTCCAATTTTCGACCTTACCCATAGGTCAAATGAGCAGCACGCGATTAACATCCAAATTTCCAAAATTCGAACCCTAAAACAAGCTAAATTTTGGTTATCAACTTAAGATTGACTTTGGTGTTTGCAGATACGAATTTTCACCCTAGTTTATAGCAAATTGAAGCAACTAAGAGTGGAATAGCACAGCCTCACCTGGGCACACGTTGAGCTTTGATTTGGCGTCCTAAACCCTCCACAGCCACGGCAAGAGGCTTCGAATTTCGACCCAATTTTGCTCACAATGCTCACCAAGTGGAAGGGGTGGTCGAATGGAGATTTTTGTAGCAAAAAGTGGCAAAATTCTCTAGGTTTGGGAGCCTTGGCGGCCGGAGGAGAGGAGGAAGAAGATGAAGCAGAAAGGAGAGAGACAGGCCATCGGGGCGTGTTCACGGGCAACCAAAGGAAAAAGGGGGAGGGGTTTGCGTGCGAAATCACCAAAATGCCCCTCCCTCTATTATTTTGTTTTGTCCCAAACTAGTTTATATTCGATACCGCTAGTCTAATTCGTAACTCGAATTCTAAACCCAAATCAATGATATAATATTTCATGGATTACTCGCTCCCCAACACAGTCAAGTGTGATTTAATAAACATCGAACTACTCTTAAGGTTGACAACTTAATCGAATTTGGGTTCCTAATCAATTTAGTACTCGTTTATAACTATTAGTAACGCTTATTAAAAATCATCGAAAGATTTTCAAACTAATAATAATAATAATAATAATAACAACAACAATGACATTAGCATCCTTTTTAATGAAATTAACATTCACATAGGCATTTAGAAAATAATTTTAGCCCATATAGCTAACAAAATACGGTTTTTATAACGTAAAAAGGCATCACGAACAACTCGACGAAATATAAAATACGCGGGCCCTACAGTTGTGTACAGAATCTCCCTGTTGCCTGTATATAAGGCCATGCTTTTGAAAAATTCAAAAGTATTTCTGGGATTTTGCAACAGTATCTTGCCCTTCACAAGACCTCACTCATCTACTTGGAGTAACCAGGGGTTTAAAAGGCTTGTTACATATGCTAAATGCAACCTTGGTTTGGGGGCATTTGCTCGCGTGTGGCACGCATGAACTTTATGC
Organism: Stenocereus thurberi; assembly: GCA_002740465.1. Taxonomy (NCBI): domain Eukaryota; kingdom Viridiplantae; phylum Streptophyta; class Magnoliopsida; order Caryophyllales; family Cactaceae; genus Stenocereus; species Stenocereus thurberi. Next base: position 24,437 of record NCQT01025661.1, on the reverse strand, counting down.
CTCATTCCAGCTAGATTTACTTCATCATAATGGTTAAATTAGGTTGTTTATTAGTGTTTTCTTTATTCATAGGTAATAAAGACAATTGCTCAAATGGTAGATAATGGTGCGAACAGTTCTTAAAGTTAGATAAATCAACCCAGTTTAACTCTAATGGATAGCTCAAGACAACCATGAAACAAGTGTGGGTGAATTGCTAGAAAAACAAAGAAGCAGCAGCTTGAAATCTGGCACGGACTGCCAATGCAAACGGGCATGACCTTGTCAGATTCCTACTCCTGCTCTATTCCAGTATCGACATCCAAAAGCTTAGCATGGCTTGCCTGTGCCACGCTCATAGACTGGGGGCCTATATAAATCCCATTCCCCTTATTTGTGTAACAAGAGGGTTTTGAATTATCTTTTGAAGTAGGGTTTTAGCTTAGTTTTTAGGGTTTTCAAGGTAGTGCTTAGGAGTAGATTAGTGCTTAATTTTGCAAATGTAGCAACATTTAATGTTATTTAAGTGTTAATTTCAAGTATTTGATTCTCTTTCATTGTTATTTGCTCTTTAACTCTTCAATTGAGTGGTTAGTTTGCTTAATTGCTTTCTTTAATCGTCCTTTTTTGGCATTCAAACCTTCTTAACTTCGTTTAATTTAAGCTTTAATGATGTTGTTTACTTTTGAATCTTGCTGTATTTCCTTTCTCTACTTTCAACCTTTCTCATTCATATCTCAAATCACCATTTTCATCTCTCCCTGTCTTCACTCAAGTTAGGGTAACGAAACTCACTTTTGAGAAGTTAAGCATTTGATTAGTTATGGTTTAAGTTAGAATTAGTTGGGGTATATTAGTGCGATAAGTGGAAGTCAAAGCAGAAATTCCATTCACTTGCCCCAGCAATGGAGGTCAACCTCCAGTGTTGGATTTTTAAGTTTTTGAGGCACTTCATTTTCTCTATCTTCTCTTAGTTAGAAAATTAAAGTTTTCTAGTTAGATTAGATGTTTATAACTTTGTTTTTAGTTAGAATGATGTTTTATGTTGATGGTACTTTGTTTGACATTATTTTAATTCATCATATTTAGATTATGATTAGTGAATAATTAGAGTAATTATCATATTTGGCACATTCATTTCTTTCCATAGGTTAGCTTTAGGGCCAATGTAAGAAGTGACTTGATTTTCACACAATCGCAAAGGACAACATGCCCATATTCCTCAAAAACTACTCAACAAATTGGTAATGCTATCGGGGATAGTGGTACAAAATTAGGTCACTTTATTTTCTCTTAGATCTTTCATATTTAGTTCAGTGTTGTGTGTTAAATTAGCCATTTGTGTTCAAGAAACCAAAAATTCTCTAAAATCAAAAATCTTAGATGTTGTTAATGAGGGCATGAACTATTTTACCACTATAGGGATCGTTCAAATTCTTATCTTGCTCAATGTGCTCATTATGGTTATCTATATGGGAAATGGGAAATCTTAGGTGTTGTTAATGGGGGTTATGAATTATTCATAAAATTTTGGAGTTTTAGAGTTTTCATTCCAAGAAAGGTGCATGAAGCTTGGGATACGCTAGAACGGTTGGTTGGTGATACTTATACATTTGAGAAGGATCGTTGTGCCTCTAGGATGCCATTCCTCGATCCATGTGCCTTTCATGCAAGATCATACTATCAATAACAACTTATGGAATATTGTGCTCCTTCCCCCCAATCCCATGAATGTGTTCCTCTTCTATGTGATTATTGTCAAACATCATGATGCATGGTGAATTCCATTTGGTCAAATAAAGGCATGAAATGATTGTAAGTGAGCCTAATGGAGGTTGAAGATCAAAGAAGAACCAAGAGAGAGAAGGCTTCTAAAATAAAGAAGGCTTTTAATAGCAAAAATTCAATACTTGAAATAGACAGCAAGAAGATAATTCATTTCACCCTCTAACCCTCTAAGGTCTTAACACCAAGGATAAGATTAAATGGAAGACTCAAATTACCACCCTCCTAAGATAGATAAAAAATCTAAGATTTTGAGGTAAAACAAGCGTCAGGCTCTCATGTCATTCACCAAATCTAATTTTTCATGAAGGTAATTGGGTCTATAAATGCCTAATAAAAGGAGTAATTATCTCGACATTAGTGAGGCAAGTGGTCCAATAGGAGGCTTGCAAAATATCCTAGGAAAATAAATTAAGATGCTTAAGATAATTACAATCACTATTAGCTGTATTTTCTAGGGTTCATACTCCATCTTCTAGAGAGCCATGAGTAGGCTCTACTCCTCCAAATGAGGTGACACCACTTGTCGACTCTTCCCTTGTCTGTGAAGAATCATTCTAAGATAATGAATCTCTAAATTATAGCCTTAACCTCCTCAATTAAGCCCACATTCAGAACCATGCACTTTTCAGTCTTAGACCAACCCTTGCTTGCTATTTGACCTATAACCTCCTTAACACTTAGAGTTTGAGTGTGATTTAAGACTTGTTAGAAAGTAGGCATTTGGGGCTTTCCATCCATGCATAATTTCTAAAAATTGGAGCTCATTTGTCAAGTTAAATTGAGCTAGAAATTAAGTAAAGTATTCTATCCAGAAACTAAAAATGAGCCAATGAGGTGGTTTTGCATCAGACTGACTAGAAACTAGAAGTGAAAATTTAGAAAGAGTCATTTTGCATGAAGGAAAATATTTTGTCCAGAAACTAAAAATGAAAAATTAGAAAGAGTCCATGTAGCACATGACAAGTTCATTTATAGATCAATGCTAAAATTAATTAAGCAGCAATTGAAGGGCACTATGCCTGTCTTGGATGAGACTGACCTTAGGGTAAGACCTTCCCCACTCGGTAGTTGTTCATTTGGTGATTTTGAGTCATCTTCCCCTTTGAGACTTGAATTTCAAATCAATGCCCTTTGTGTGACTTTGAGGGAGATGATGGCACCTTCTTTTGCATATGCTTCTTCCCTTGATACTAGACTCACTTTGGACTACCCAAGGATGTTCTGACTATTTTTGATCTCCCTTTTCCTTTAATTCATTTAGGGGAGCTCAAGGA
>NCQT01025661.1:7551-20023 GCA_002740465.1 Stenocereus thurberi | reverse complement strand
TAATCTCTTGTAAAAATCACAAAAAAATAGAAAAACAAATTCGAAACATGTGAATGACGACTTGGGCACCAATGTTCAAAGCAACTATCTTTATGTCATATCTTTAATTTGCTTAAATATGTGCTATTTTACTTGATTATGTGCAATGAAATAAGTGATCTACGCAATCTAATAAAACCCCTACTTGGTGAAGACTCAAACGTTTGTAACTCAAGTGGATAGTCATCTTGAAAAAGGAAACAAAATTTAAAAAATGAGCAAAAAAGTCAATTAGGTAAGAAAACGGGGATCATGTTACTTTTAGGAACTTTTCTCATAAGGATTAACACACATTTACCCATTCACTAAGGAGTACCTGTCATTCCATATTGTCATGTAGGATAATAAATGAGAGTTAGGATGCATCTCATGGCTTAGATATCTTTTCATTGTACATTCTACCTGTATATAATTTGGTGTCTTGGTTACGAGGATGATGGAATTCCCCAAGTTGTGTACATAACCTCCCCATTACTTGTATATAAGGATATGCTTTTGAAAAATCCAAAAATATTTCAAAGAGTTTGTTGGTATATATTTTGTAAATTCTCACGAGGCCTCACCTATTAACTTAGGGGAACCAAGAGATTTAAAGGGATTGTTGCATGTGCAAAATGCAACCGTGATTCCTACAAAAGTGAGTTAACTTCTGTAGTTTCATTTGATTTTGCTTGAGGATGGGCAAAGTCTTGACGTGTTGTTATTTATTAGGGCATGATATGCATGAATTCTGTACCTCATTCTATCTAGATTTAGTTCATAATAATTGTTAAATTAGATTGCTAATTAGAGTTTTTTTTTAATTTTGTAGGTAATAAAGACAATTCCACAAACGGTGGATATTGGTTGCAAATCGTACTAAAAGTTAGACAAGTTAATTTGAGTTACCATACTAAATAACTCATGATAACGATAAGGCAAGTCTAGGTCAACTGCCAGAAAATCAAAGAAGAAGTTGAAGAAGAAGAAGCCAAAAATCTAGTGCATAGGCTACCCATGCTAAGTGGGATGGTTGTGCCAGATTCTAAATCCTAATCTACTCTTGTGTCAAAATCCAGAAACTTGTGGCAATTTGCACGTGCCAAGTTTTCAACACAGAGCTATATAAATCCTCTTCCCCCACTTATGTGATAAGAGAGTTTTAAATTAGGTTTTACACTAGGGTTTCAGCTTAGTTTTATGGCTCTCAAGCCAGTGTTTAGGAGCATATTAATGCTTACTTTTGTTAATGTAGCCTCATTTTAAGTTATTTAAGTGTTAATTTAGAGTATTTGATTATTTTTTTAATATCATTTACTCTTTAAGCTTTTCAATTGAATGGTTGGCTTTCTCGATCTCTGTCCTTTACTCTTCTCTTTTTAGCATTCAAACCTTCTTAATTATGGTTAATTTCATGTTTAATGATGCTATTTATTTTTGAATCTTCCTTTCTTTCCTTTCCTTACTTTTAATATTTCACTTTCTTATCTCAAACCTCCATTTTCATCTGTCCGGTTCTTCTTTAAAGGTAGGATTTGAAAGCCCAATTTTGACAAGTTGAACGTTTGACTGGTTAGCAGCCAGATTAGATTAGTTATGATAAATTAATCAGAATAAGTGGAAGTCAAGCCACAAATTCTATCCCCTTACTCTAACAATAGAGGCCAACATCTATTGCTTGATTTTTAAGCTTTGGAAGTTCTTCATTTTCTCTGTATTCTCTTAATTAGCAAATTCAATAATTTTCTAGTTAAATTAGATGTTCATTAGTTTTTTGTTAAAATTATGTTCTATGTTGATTGTGCATTGTTTTAGATCATTTTAATTAATGATGGGTAGATTAGCATCTGTCAGTAATTAGTACATTTAATCATATTTCTTCAGATTTGTTTAGTTTCGTAGGTTGGCTTTAGGGCTAAAGTATGAATTGATGAGCTTGATTTCAACACCATTACAGAGGGCGACAAATTTTCTACCATCACTATTCAAAAACTACTCAATAAATTGGTGTCGTTACCAAGGACAATGGCGCGAAATTAGTTCATTTCATTCTTAGTTCTTTCGTGTTTAGTTTAGTGTTCTTTGCTAGGTTAGTCATTTTTGTCTAAGAAAACCAAAAATCCTTAAACAATTTCTAAAAAAAGGGAAATTTTCCATTTTCGCCAATATGAACAAGAATTATTTCACCATTGTTGGGATCATCTAAATGTTTATCTTAATCAATGTGATTATTATGGTTATTCATTTGGGATATGGAAAATCTTAGGTGCTCTTAATGAGGGTTTGAATTGTTAAAACCGTACTTTTTTGGAGTATTGGGGTTTTTATTCCAAAAGTGTGGACAAAGCTTGCGATGAGCTTGAATGGTTATTAGCGATAGTTATACGCTTGAGGGGTTTGGTTGTGCATCTGGGATGTCATGGCTTAATCCAAGAGCCTTTCATGCAAGATCATACTACAAGTGACAATTTGTGGAATCTTTTGCTCATCATTCTCAATCCCTTGAACATGCTGCCCTTCCATGTGATTATTGTCAAAATTTTGACCACGATGCAAAATCTTGTTCTCATGTTACTCCTATGAACTCAAGACATGAGAAAATTACGTAAGAAATGGAAAATTATAGAGTCCATTAAGAAAATGACAAGTTCATTTACATATCAATTCTCACAATGGTTAAGCGCTTTTCGGAGGGCATTATGCTTGTCATACATGGGACTGACCTTAGGATACCACCTTTCCCACCTGACATTTGCTCATTATGCCAGTTGGAGTCATCTCCCCTTTGAGCACTGATTTTCAACTTGATGCCCCATTATGTGACTTTCAGGAAGACAATGGCATATCTTCACCTTCTTTTACATGTGCTTCCTCTTTGGAGACTAGATTGGCCCTAAACTTCACCGAGGATGTCCCGATCATCCATGATCTCTGACTTCCTCTAATTCCTTTAGAGAGCTCAAAAAAAGAGAGGATTTTGAGGATGAGCCTAGCAAGGATGAGTTGGACGCCTGTTGATGAGTGAAAACAATTTTGTGATAAGGAGCTTTTTGTTGAGGAGACTCCTTTAGGGGGCACATGTAAGATCCTTATGCTTAAGGCTTCCCCTCCTTGTCTTGAGCTTGTTAAATGTATGTCCCCCAACCCTGTTAAATTGATCCCTACTTCTTTTACTTGTTAACCACCTTTTCCTTCCCATATGAATGACTTTATAAGACCAATTGACTATCACGTGATGTATGATCGTTGTTTCGATTTGGCTATGTCGATTGTACATTTGAGATGCTTAAGGGGAATGTGGTTGATGCTGTAAGGTCCCTAGGTGTCTTTCGAGGTTGAGACCCCTCCCATGACCTTTATCATGCTTACCTTGAGGACCTCATAAGGAGAGTTATGTGGCCATCTGTGATTCATCATTCTATCGATTTCTCCAAGGTTTCTAATAAGTTCAAGAGAGCATTGAATATCATAGATAAAATTGTGCGTATTTTCTCTTACCTACATGCTTCTAAATTGTGTGCTCAAACATTCAATAAGTTTCTTCAAGCTTCGACCACATCAAGCTTCGACCACATCCAAGCAGGTGCCCTTGATCTTGACTATAGTAGGGTGGCGGATGCTCCGCAAACCTCACAATGATGCCATCCTGGTGAGGGGTAGTTTTGGTACACTCTGTACTTAACCTGGTATGATTGTTCAAACTCTCTTCTCATCTCCTTTTCCTTTTGTTTCTTTCTCTTTGGTACATACTTGTGAACATGTAGGATTGTGATTTTCTATGGGTGATTGATTTTTAGGAGAAATTTAGGTTTTGTTGAGCCGATGTGAAAATGACCACCCTTATTCATTTCGTGTGTTTTTTTTTTTACGTGTGGTTTTGGTAGTGTATTTTGTTTTGTAAACATTTATTAATGTTCTTGGTTTTACGTTTTGTTTGGTAGTGCCATAGGTTTGTTTATACTCCTTCAATTTGTGTTGGTTTTGGGCTTGCATTATTTATGTGATCACCTTTTGGTGCTTTAGTCTCCACAATGAAGAAATTCTAGAGTTTTAGTGTGGGGGTGAGGTGCCCACTTGTGTGTAGTTTTCAAAAATTTTGAAAAATCCAAAACCCAAAAAAAAAAAAAAAAAACCCCATTTTGCAGACTTGTGTGACTTTTTAGGTGATTGTAATCCCATGTTACTAGGATTTTGAATTATATGTAAATAGAGTTTGCATGATAAGATGTGTAGTTTAAGATGTTGTCTTGGTTTTTCACAATAACCTCCTCTCATAAGTGTGATTTCCATTTACCTTGTTAACTTTATCATATCAATTATTTGAGGGTAGTTGCTGAATTGTCATGTGAGCTTTTGGTTTGAGGAATTGCATTCAAAGCTTTTGTAAAAATCTAGAAAAAAAGAGGGAAAATATGTTTAGAAATGTGAATAACAACCTAGCCACCATTTTTCAAAGCCATTACTTTTATTTCACATCTGTAATTGGTTGAATGTGCTATTTTACTTGGTTAGAAATGTGTTTAGGCAATGAAATATGTGTTTTGCACAGTCTAGTAAAACTCCTTTTGTGGGAGCAGCTTGAATATTCGTAAGTTAAGTGGATCTTAGTATTGAAAAAAGGGGGGAAAAAGGAAAAATGAGTAAACAACCAATTAGGTAACGAAACAAAGATCATGTCACGTTTAGCAGCTTGACTCGTAAGGATTGATACACAGTTGCACCTATACCAAGATGCATGTATCATTACATATTGCTGTTTGGGGTGAAAAGTGAGAGTCAGGATGCATGGCTTAGATGTGTTATGATTGTACATTATGTTCATATATAATTTGATTACTGGGTTACTAGGATGATGTAATTGCCTAATTTATGGACATAACCTCTCTATTACTTGCATAGAAGGCCGCGTTTTTGAAAAATCCAAAAATATATCAAAGCTTTTGTGGTGATATATTCAGTAAACCCTCACAATATCTCACTCTTCCACTTAGGAGAATTAAAGCGTTTAAAGGGCTTGTTGTATATTCTAAGCGCAATCGTATTTAGATGAAAATGTGCCAGGGTCTAGCAGTTTATTTTATTTTCCTTGAGGATGAGCAAAGTCGTGGTATGGGGATATCTCCTCGAGAGAGATATGCATGATTTTGACAGTTCAACACTGATAATAATTGTTAAAATTAATTCGTTCATTAGTGCTTCCCTGATTTTTTCAGTAAGAAAGACAACTGCTCAAATGGGAATAATAGGATCAAAATGTGTCGAAGGTGAGACAAACTAAGTTGGGTTAATTGCAATGGATAACCTGGGATAAGCAAGAAGGAAGCCTAGATCAATTTCGAGAAGAACAAAGACGAAGAAGAATATGCTAGAAATCCGTGACGAGATACCCATTTCAAGTGGAATGGTCATGCCAGATTCCTGCTCCAACTTTATTTTTATGCCGAAATCCAAAAACTTGGCATATTTTGCCCATTCCACATGTCACAGCCTGCCGAGTTTGCAGACTACAGGAATATATAAATCCCCTTCCCCTATTTGCGTAATAAGAGGTTTTAATTAGGTTTTGAAATAGGGTTTTAACATAGTTTTTGGTGCTCTCAAGGTAGTGTTTAGGAGTACATTAGTGCTTAATTCTTCTAATGTAGCCATGTTTCAAGTTATTTTAGTATTCATTTCAAGTATTTGATTCTCCTTCAATGTCATTTACTCTTCAAGCTTTTCAATTGAATGGTCAGTTTACTGAAATTCTCCCATTTACTCTTCACTTTTTAGCTTTCAAACCTTCGTAATTTGGGTTAATTGCATCCTTTAATGACATTGTTTACTTTTGAACCTCATTTTATACTTTGAATCTTTCTCATGCTTATCTCTAATCTCCACTTTCATCTGTCCCCTTCATCATTTAAGTTAGTGGTAGAAAACCCATTTTGATAAGTTGAACATCTGGTTAGTTCTAGGCTAGATTAGAGTTAGTTAGGGTATATCAATGAGAATAATTAGAAGTCAAGCCACAAACCAACCTCCCTTGTTTAATTTTTGAGCTTTTGAGGTATTCTATCTTTGCCCTCTTCTCTTAGTAATTTTAATGCTTTACTTGTTAAATTAGATGCTTGTTGGTTTGTTGCCAATTAAAATGATCTTTTGCATTGTGCTTTGTTTTGAATTATTTTGATTAATTAGTTTTAAATTAGAATTCATGAGCAATTAGTGCAATTAATCATATGTAGTGACGTTGATTGCTTTCCTTAGTTTACCTTTTGGGCTAATATAACAAGTGACTTAATTTTATCACCATCCCAGAGGACCAAAAAAACTATTCAACAAACTAGTGCCGTTATCGACAAATTTTCCACCCTTATTTATCTTTGCTCTTTCACGTTTAGTTTAGTGTTGTGTGGTACATAAGCCATTTCTGTTTAAAAAAAGCCAAAACCATGTAAAAATTAGGAAATCTTGAAAAAAAATTAAAAATGGAAATTTTCCATTTGTTCGAATACGAGCAAGAATTGTTTCAACATTGTTGGGATCTTTTAAATAGCTATCTTTCTCGATATGCTCATTATGGCTATTCATATGGAGCATGGGAAATCATGGGCGTTGTTAATAAGGGCGTCAATTGTGAAACCCATACTTTTTTAGAGAATTAGGGTCTTCATTTAAAAGTGCATTCGGGATATCCTTGAATTGTCGGTTGGAGATAGTTATATGTTTCAAACGGTTAGTTGTGCATTCGAGATTTCATTGTTAGAACCATGTTCCTTTCATACAAGATCATGCTATGCGTAATAATTTATGAAATCTTGTGCTCCTACCCCTCTATCCCTGGAACATGCTCCCCTTCTATGTGATTATTGTTAAACATTTGACTGTGATACTAACTCTTGCTCTCGTATTGCTTCTATGAACTCTAGACTTGCGAAAATTAGTCAAGAAATGGAAATTTGTGAAGAGTCCATGGAGAACGTAACCAGTTCATTTAAAGATCAATTCTTAGAGCTGGCTAAGCACTAATTAGATAGCATTGTGTCTATCTTACATGAGATTAACCTCAGGAAGGACCTTTTCCACTCGATATTTATTCATTAGGTGATTTTAATTAATCTCCCCTTTGAGCCCAAAATTTCAAGTTGATGCCCCTTTGTGTGACTCTGGGGGAAGGGATGACATATCTTCACCATCTTTTGCATGTGTCTCTTTTTTTGAGAATACATTAACCTTGGAATTCCCAAAGGACATCTCGACCATTCCCGATATATCTATTCCTCTTATTCCGTAGGGGAGCTCGCAGGCGGAGGATTTTAATGATGAGTCCAACAAGGGCGAGTTGGATTTTTGTAATGAGTCAAAACATTTGTGTGATCTAGAGCATTTCATTAAGGAGATTCCTTTAGGGTGTTTACGTGAAATGCTTATGCATCAAGTTTTCCCTCCTTATCTTGAGCTACTTAAATATGTCTTCCAATGCCATTGACTTGATCCCTATTTCTCTAGCCTATTGACCACTGTCCCTTTCCCTTAAGCATGACTATGTGAGGCCTATTGACTCTCATGTCATATATGATTGTAGTTAGATTGAAGCCCTGAGGACCACAAGCTTGATATACTTGAGGGGAATGGAGTGGTGTTGTTCAATCCCTATGTATCTTTGGATGTTACAACCCTTCCCTTAACCTTCATCATGCTTACTAAAGGACAAGCCTAGAAGAGTTGTTTGGCCATCAGTGATTCATCATTTAATTAATTTCTCTGAGGTTTTGATAATTTTAAGAGCTTGTTGAATATCATTGATACAATTGTATCATGTTCTCTTATTTATGTGCTTGCCAGTTATGTGCTTAGACATTCAATAGGATTCTTTGAGCTTTGATGGCATTCGAGTGGGTGCCTTTGAACTTAACTATAGAGGGGTGCCTAATGCTCCTCAAACCCCACAATGACAACATTCTAGTGAAGTTTATTTTGGGTATATTCTGCATTTAACCTAGTATGATTGTTCTAAGCCTCATCTCTTCTCTTTTTTCCATTATTTCTTTCTCTTTTGTACATAGTTGTGGATACTTTAGATTGTGATTTTCTGTGAGTTATCAATTTGAGGAGAAATTTGAGATTTGTTGAACTGTAATGGTTATGATTACCCTTGCTTGTTTTGTGTGTTTTTATGTGTGGTTGTTGTTGGTGTATTTTATTTTGTTAATATTTGTTAGTGTTTTTGATTTTGTGTTTTGTTTGATAGTTTCATGGGTTATTTATATTTGTTGGTTTTGTATTGGTTCGGGGATGGCCACTTTTATGCATTTTTCAAAAAATTTAAAAATCTAAAAGAAAATTTGATTTAGGGACACGTGTGCCTTTGTTGATGATGTGATCCCAATTTGGTAGGATGTTGGGTTATATTTAAATATAGTTTGTATGATAAGATGTGCAATTTAAGATGTAGTTCTAGCTTTTCCCAACGACCTCATATCATATGTGTGATTTTGTGCCAACCTAGCTCCTTTATCATCAATTCTTTGGTTCTAACTGGTAAATTAGCATGTGAGCTTTTGGTTTGACCTATTGCCTTCCAAGCATTCGTAAAAATTAGGGGAAAAAAGGAAAACGGAAGACCTAAAAATGTGAATAACGACCCCCAGTCAACAATATCCAAAGCAACTATCTTCATTTCATGTCTTTCATTGGCTCGAAAATGTGTTATTTTACTTCATTACAAATCTATTTGGGTAATGAAACAGGTTCTTTGCACAATCTTATAAAATTTCCCTTTTAAGGAAGGCCCAAATATTTATAATTCAATTGGGTATTAATCTTGAGAAAGGGAAAAAAGGAGAAAAAAAACCAGGGCAAAGAAGTCAATCAAGCAAGCAAAGAAGGCATATGGTTCAAGGGGAGCATGATATTGTATGAAAGATTTCACAAATGATTACTCCTCAACCTTTTCATTTTAATGGTTTGTTTGCTCAATCTCTCTCCATTACTTTTCTCTGTTCAGCATTCAATCTTTCTTTGTCTAGGTTAATTTCATGCTTTAATGATGTTTACTTTCGAATTTTATTTTCTTTCCTTTCTCTACTTTCAATCTTTCTCATTCTTCTCTTAAACCTCCATTTTTATCTCTCCTTGCTTCATTCAAGTTAGTATTTGAAAACCACCCACTTTTGATAAATTAAACATTTGATTAGTTATCAGTTAGATTAGAATTAGCTAGGGTATATTAGTGAGAATAAATGGAAGTCAAGCTACAAATTCCATACACTTGCTCTAGCAATAGAGGTCGACCTCCACTGTTTGATTATTGAGCTTTTGAGGTGTTCCATTTTCACTCTTTTCTCTTAGTAAATTTAATGCTTTACTTTTTAAATTAGATGTTTATTAGTTTGTGGCTAGTTAAAATGATCTTTTGTGTTGATTGTATATTGTTTTGGACTATTTTGATTAATTATGCTTAGATCAAGATTACTGAGCAATTAGTGTAATAAATCATATTTAGTCAAATTTATTACTTTCCTTAGGTTAGGTTTACAGCTAAAGTAACAACTGACTTGATTTCAACTCTATTTTAGAGAACAACAAATTTTCCAACGTTGCTCCTCAAAAACTACTTAGCAAATTGAAGTCATTGTCAAGGATGGTGTCATGAAATGAGGTCATTTTGTGTTCTCTTTGCTCTTTCAGCGTTGTCTGTTAGATTAGTCATTTGTTTTTGAAAAACCAAAAAAAGTACAAATTGTCAAATCTTGAAAACAAAAATTTAATGGCAATTTTTCCTTTTTTCTAATATGAGCAAGATTTGTTTCACCATTGTTGGGATCTTTTGAATGCCTATCTTACACAATGTGCTCATTATGGTTGTCTATACGGGACATGGGAAATCCTAGGCGCTGTTAATGAAGGTGTCAATTGTGACACCCATACTCTTTCAGAGTACTAGGGATTTCATTCCAAAAGCACATCTGGCATATGTCTGAGTGCTTGGTTAGAGATAGTTATACATTTTAGATGGTCTGTTATGCGTCTAAGATGTCATTCCTTGAACCATGTGCCTTTCATACAAGATCATGCTATGAGTAATCATTTGTAAACTCTTGTGCTCCTCCCTTCTATCCCTTGAACATGGTCTCCTTTTATGTGATTATTGTCGACCATGATACTAACTCTTATCCTTGTACTACTTTTATGAACTTTATACTTGAGAAAATTGAGCAAAAAATGAAAAATTTTGGAGAGTCCATGGAGAGCATGACAAGTGCATTTAAAGATCAATTCTTAGAGCTGTGTAAGCACTATTCGGATAGCATCGTGTCTATCTTCCATGAATCTAACCTTAGGATAGGACCTTTCCCACTGGACATTTGTTCATTAGGTGATTTTGAGTCATCTCCTCTTTGAGCATGAATTTTAAGTTGATGCCTCCTTTTGTGTGACCTTGGGGGAAATAATTACATATCTTTGCCTTCTTTGCATGTGTTTTCTCCTTTTGAGGCTACATTCACCTTGACCTTCCCAAAGGATGTCCCAACCATTCCTAGTCTCCTTCTTCCCTTAATTCCTTTAAGGAAGCTCAAGGAAATAGATGATTTTGACAATGAGTCTAGTAAGGATGAGTTGGATGCCTGTGTTGAGTTAAAACGTTTTTGTTATGAGCAACATTTTATCAAGCTTGTCAAATGTATGTCCCCCAACCCTGTTGACTTGATCCTTACTTCTCTTACTTGTTGGCCACCTTCTCTTTCTCCTAAGTGTAACAATGTGAGGCACATTGACTATCTTGTGATGTATGATCATAGTTTGGATTTGGGCCACGTGGACCACCAGCTTTACATATTTCATGGGAACGTGGCGATTTTGTTACATTCCTTGATATTGTCGTAGGTTATGACTCCTTGTTTGACACTTATCATGCTAACCTAGAGGACATGCCTAGGAGATTTTTGTGGTCATCCGTCACCATGATTCATCATTCTATCGATTTCACTTACGCTTCTGATAATTTTAAGAGAGGGTTGAATATCATTGATGCAATTGTATTATGTTTCTCTTATCTACGTGCTTCAGTGTTGTGTGCTCAAACATTCAACAAGCTTCTTTGAGCTTTGACAACATCCATATGGGTGCTGTTGATCTTAACTTTAGAGCGTTGGTCACACTGGCAATATCCTCAATCTCTTATTATGTTCCTTTTAAATTTTTTCTTTCTCTTTCATATATAATTGTAGATATTTAGGATTGTGGTTATCCATCGGTGATCAATTTTGAGGAGACATTTGAGGTCTATTGAGCCGATATGGCTATGATGACTCTTGTTTATTTCATGTGTTTTGTTTTATCTATGGTTGTTCGTGTGTATTTTGTTTTATAAATATTTGTTGTGTTTTTCGTTTTGTGTTTTGTTTGATGGTTCCATGGGTTTGTCTATATTTATTTGATTTGTGTTAGTTTGGGGTTATATTGTTTACATGATCGCTATTTAGTGCCTTATTTCCCTCAACGATAACATTGTGGACTTTTGGTGTGGGATAAGGAGCCCATTTGCATATATTTTTCAAAAGTTTTGACATATCCAAAATAAAAGAAATTTACTTTAGAGACTTGCCTGCCTTTTACAATGATGTGATCCCTTATTGATAGGACGTTGAGTTATATATAAATAGTGTTTCCATGATAAGATGTATAGATTAGGATACAGTTTTGGTTTTTTATAATAACCTTATCTCATGTGTGATTTTGCACCTACCTTGCTCACTTCATCATCAATTCTGTGAATCTAGTTGCTAAATTGGCATGTGAGCTTCAATTTGACTATTACCTTCTAAGCTCATGTAAAAATAAGAAAAAAAAAAGGAAACAAAATGCCTAAAAATGTGGATAACAACCCGATCACTAGGGATAGCATAGGATGGGTATGGGGTGGGTTTCTCCGTACCCTCACCCACACCTATTTTCAAAATTAATACCCATACCCATACCCTTATCCACTGGGTCTTCTAAAGTTATCCACACACTCATACCCACTGAAGATAGCTGGTATTTGGGTTTTATTAAGGTATATATAAACAAAAAAGAATTAAATCCATTTTGTGACCACATTTGATATCAAATAACCAATATGCTTATACATGACGTTTCGCCTCCTTGTCTTGAGCTTGTTAAATATATGACCCCCCAACTCTATTGACTTGATCCCTGCTTCTCTTACTTGTTGACCACCCTTCCCTTCCCCTAAGCATGAATTTATGGGACCCATTAGCTATCATGTGGTTTATGGTCATAGTTTGGATTGAGGCCATGCGAACCATAGGCTTGCTATGTCTAGGAGGAATGTGGTTGATCCTGTTGGGTCCCTAGCCATCTTTGGATGTTATGACCCCTCCCATGACCTTTATCATGCTTACCTAGAGGACATGCATAGGAGAATCAGTGTGGCCATCTATGATTCATCATTCTACTGATTTCTCTA
>NCQT01025615.1:11019-22679 GCA_002740465.1 Stenocereus thurberi | reverse complement strand
AACTAGTAAGAGCACCCTTAAAATTCAAGGCTTCAAGCTTCTCTTTGTTAATCATAGTGTCTACAAACTCAATACATTCCTGATCCTCTAAAGGAACCTTAAAATACTCAAAAAAAACTTAGCCAATAATTTCACACAGGGCATGTGAGCATTCCTTTGAACTTCCTTAGCCTTATCCATGTACTCGAGAATGATTTTGAAAAATAATTTGTTGGACCATTCCAACGTCCTTGGTAAATAGGAATTCTTTGTGTTACCCCTTAGGTAGACCCTTCTCACTAAGATATAATGAAGAAATCCAGTTTCAGAAAAAAGTTAAGTATATGAGGCTTGTTTCTTGTTATTAGAAGGAATCTTAAATCTAGAGAAATTCTCAAAGCAAGCATTGCCTAAATCATTTAATGTTTCATAGCATAACCTTAGCAAGGTCTACTTTTTGATGGAAAATTTAGTCCAGGGTAGCAGTATACAAACTAGAGTTTATGCCCTTAATAGAAGTTGTGTAGTTAATCATGTCCCTAGGTCCTTACTTTTTTATGTTTGCGTAAAAAAGTTTGACCAAATTCAGATAAACCCTACTTCTAACATCAAAGATCTCTCTATAATTCATACTCTCTAGGACATGTGAAAATAAAAATTCCTAATTGTAAGAGAAGCACAAGCTATTTTCTTTCTATTCATTAATTTCTTCAAAATACATTTCACTAGCCTCCTTCAACAATTCATCAGACAGTCTAAAATAGTAGTAGAAATAGAGGGTGAAATTTTTACCTCTTAAGCTTTACCAATTTCGAACTTAATATCCTCAGATTCCTTAACAATTAGCTTCCTTCGCCATTTTAGAGGAGTTAGAGCTCGTAAAAGAGAACTTTGCATGAATCTTTTGGGTGCAAGGTGAGATAGAGCATTCTTTTTGTTCTTTGATGACATCCTAGCTTTGGTAATAGTGGTTTAAAGATAAAGAAAAGGGTTTCATGGTTAGGGTTTTAGAAAGTTCAAAGTAGAGGGAAAATAACTAATGTTGAGGTGTTGAGCTGAATGAAAGGGAGTTAATGACTGTGGGTAGATGACTGGACGTGATAGGTTTAGACACTTTTCAAGGAGGGCAGAGTAATGTTAGAGTTTTAGTAGTGGCCATTTTTATGGAAATAATGGAGCAAATCATTTAAAATAGTTTTATAAAGATTTCTAACCCAATTTTCCAAAGATTTTAAATCAATTTTCAAAATTCAATTTTACTTTCAAGAAAAAATGTCTCAACCAATAAGAAACTATTGAGCAGTCCTTGTCACTAAGAAATTATGCCCAAAACAGCGTCTTGAAAATCAATTTCCTTGCTATAAATAATACTTAAGAGGAATTGCTCGCCTTTAGTTCATGATGTGTGGTCAATAATTTTCAATTCCATTTGAATGTAGGATTGTTCTTCATTAAGGCGCTAGGTAAAGATATCAGCTAATTACATATTAGTAAGCATAAAGTCTAGAAAAATATCACATTTTCCCACATGATACCTGATGAAGTCATGCCTTACTTAAATATTCTTGGTCCTAGAGTGCGAAACTTGCTTCCTAGTGGTATTTATAGCAGTATGGTTGTCACACTAGATGGTAATCTTCTTGCGTTGCAGTCCAAGGTTCTTGAGTTGTTGACTNNNNCATAGTATTTTTGCACAACATCCTCTAGCACCAAGATATTGAACCTTCGTACTACGTGAGGCTACTAAATTATGCTTCTTAGAATGCCACGAAACAAAGGTTATCTAAGGAATTGGCATGAACTTGATATACTATTTCTATCAACTTTATAACCTTCATAGTCAACTTCAGAGAGCCCTAAAAGTTCAGTGTCACCACCTCTTGGATGCCATAGACCAAGGTCCTTAGTTCTAGCATGATATTTAGATATTCTTTTCACTACCTTGAGTTGAGAGTCCTAGGCAACTGATTGGACTATTGCATATAAGCAAACACTAAACATGATGTTAGCCCTCCTTGCAGTAAAATATAGTAATAATCCAATCATTTCCCTACATACCTCTGTAAGGAATGTCTTACCGCTTGCATCCAAGTCAATCTTACAGTTTGAATCCATTTCAATTTTAACATTCATTGAATCTAAAGTCTATATGTCTTCAAAGAATCCTTGATAGACTTCCTTAGGTTGATAAAGTTGCCTTCTTGACATTGCTTTATTTGTACTCTAAGGAAGAAGTTCAACTCCCTTAACATGCTCATTTTAAACTCCTTTGCTTATAAGCTGGGAGATATCTTTGCACAAGGATTCGTTAGTAGCACTAAATAAACAAGGTATGGTTAATATGTCCTCTTTTAAAATTATTTGAATAAAAATTGGGTAAGCCTTTCGTAGAATGCCTTACGAGCTTGTTTCAGTCCATATAAGGCCTTATGCAACTTGAAAACATGATTAGGAAGGTGTAAGTTTTTAAAACTAGGGGGTTATTTAACATAAACCTCTTCTTGCAAATATCTATTTAATAGAGCAAAATTCACATCCATTCGATATAACTTAATTTCCATAAAAGATGCAAATGGAACTAGCATTTTAATAGTCTCCAATCAAGCTATAGGAGCAAAGGTCTCATCATGATCAATCCCTTATTCTTGGTTAGAACCCTTAGCTCCACATTACCAAACTCGCCTAGTTATTTCTTAACACCTATTTGGTTTCAATAACTGGATGGTTCTTAGGTTAGGCGGTTGAGGACCAGACTTGGTTTCTTTCACATTAGTCGAGTTTTGCTTGCATAGCAAAGGTCCAATCAGGGTCTCAAGAGCTTATAGAGGGAACTTGGATTCTATAAGAGAAGAAAATGTAGAGTAAGCAAATAAATTTCTAAGAGATAAATGAGTTCTTACACTTAATTTCACATCTAATATGGTGTTGTCCATAGGATGGTATGCAAGAATTCTGTAGCCGCTCCTAATTCTTAGAGATTTTGGTAAGCGATTGCTTCTTACCTTGCCTCTTGTATTACTTCTTGCCTTGCTTTGGAGTCCCCAGTGTTCTCAACTTTCCTGACAATATCTTCAAATTGTGTCAGGGTATCCTCAGATAGACTTCAAGTTGGTGCTGTATTGGATTTAACTCTTTCTTCCTTATCATTATGTTTACTGAGTTTAGGATCTTGAAATGAAGTTGAGCTGATGATCCCATTATTGCTTTTATCAGACACCATATGAATGCTTCTTCAACCACCTTGGTTCTCTTGTTAGGTTCTCTATATGTTTTGCTTTATTAGTAGTATGCAACAAAGATACCTTTATCACTTCTTACATCAAAAGTTTCAAGATTTATTTTTCCATTGTTATGAATAAAGGACTCCTGGCCATATGCCTTGAAGTATCAAATCTTAGGCTTCTTTCCTTGGAGGAGCTCATATGGTATATTCTTTAGGTATGTCTGATCAAACATCTATTGAGAACATAATTGGCAATGCTCACAACTACATTGCAGAAGCACTTTAGGAAATCATTTTTACATAGCATTGCTTTGGCTATGTCTTATAAGGTTTTATTTTTCCTTTCAACTACTTTGTTCTATCATAGAGTCCTAAGTGCTAAGAAGTTGTTTAACATTTCCATTTGATCATAGAATTCAATAAATTCTCGTTGAACTTAATTTCACGATTACTTTTCATTGCTTGAATTAGCAATCCTTGAGTGTTTTGTACCTATCTATAGTACTTGGCTAACACTTTAAAAGTATTTTATTCTTAAGAAGAATGCACAAGTAAACCTAAAATAATCAAACAATAATGAATGCATACTTAATACAGCCAACATACTCAATCTTATAGGAACACATAAATCCATATGTAATAATTCAAGGGGTCTTGTAGTGGAAACAATTATTAAGGGTTTGAATGAAGCTCTAGCTTGGTTACCTTTTACACATGCACAACAAATTTGATCTTTATTGTGCTTATGCTTGGGAATACCTCTCACTAGATTATGCTTAGATAATTTATCAATAATATACACGCTAGCATGACCCAGTCTTTTATACAATAACCATGCATCATCATTAACAACTTTACAACATATAAGGTTCTTAGAATTAATATGATAAAGCTTAATAGCACAAACATCTCCCACTCTAGATCAGATAGAGTAATATTTTTAATTTCAAGGTTAGAGACAACATTCAGTATAATTGAAGGTAACTTTGTTCCCTTTATCATTTAGTTGAGAAATGCTAAGCAAATTAAATTTAAGACCAGCTACAAAGTAAACATTCTCAATGGAATTAGAGGGATTTTTATAGAATTTTCTAGCTCCAATGATTTTTCCATTCCTTTTGTCTCCAAATGTTATTTTTCCTTGATTAAATTCTTCAAGTTTTGAAAATACTATAGCATCACCAGTTATGTGCCTGAGTATTCACTACTAAAGTACCATAATTAGTGCATGATTAGAAAAATATCTATAAAACAAACACCAAACCCTTTTGTTTTCCTTGACTGAAAATCTGGTTACATGATCTATTATCATTTTCAAGGGCCTTGTACCCTTAGATACCCACATTAAACTATTCTAAGGTTCCACCCAGTGTGGTCCTTAGGACACAAAAAATTTCTCTGCTATCATTTTTGATGGAGTTACTTTGGTATCCTTTTCTCATTCTTGAGCAATCAGAGTGTTCTTGAAAAACATTTTCAGTGCGCCTTGAGGTACTTTGACCTTCATGCGGAGATGTCACTTTAGCAAAGAAATTCTTATATGATTTCCTTTCGCTGCTACTTGCTAGGATCATATCCAAGACCTTCTCTGTTCAAGGAGACAGTTTGAAATCCAAGTAAGTTATCTAGGTTTTCTTGTCCCGTAGTTTTAACAGAGATTTTTGTAAATCCTTACACTGAGTGTTGAGCCCTTCAATCTCTTTTGACTCTATGAAACCTGTTATCTAGCACAGAGTTGAGTTTGAAAAAAAAAAAAACTCATTTTTATTTTTCCACCTCTATAATTCTTCCTTGAGAGTTTTGACCTCCTTTCTAGTGTCATTCCACTTCTCACAATATTCATCATAGAGTACCAAAAACTATTTGTTTTCATCCTTTAAGGACCTGTATTTTTTTATTTTTTTATTTTTTATAATAATGAGCACATGTATCTTGTAAACTCTCCTTTTCATATTTTAAAAGAACGATTTCATCATTAAAGGACTTAATCTTAGAAAGGTACTCTTTCTCATTATTCACATCATGCACAATAATCTCGATTAAACCATCTCTAAATATTTTAAAGAAGAGTATGTCTACCTATTGAGTAGATGTGCTCTCAACTTCCTTGAATACTCATTTATAGTACCTTGAGAATTTAGATTGGCCTTATGATTCCATTCTAATTTCCATGAAGAATAGGTTGGCAACATTATCCTCTTCACATTCATTGCTATTAGACTCAATATCGTTGCAAGCATCAATCATAGCCTTTTTTCCTTTACCCTAAGGTTTCTTCTTTTCATTTTTCTTTTTATAAAGACTGACATTCTTTCATCATGTGTTCTAGTTGGTCACAACCAAAAGTAGACAATTATGTTAGTTCTAAGGTTTGAAAGGATGACTTCGTACCCTTGTTGCCTTTTGAGGAACTCTCTAAAGCTTCCTGAAGTCAAAATTCTTCTTCTAAACATGTGGTAGCCTCTAGCTAGCTATTAAGTCACAATTCATACATATTTTTAATAATTATTTATCTTAAGTTATATTGATTATTTTGCCTAATTGTCAGATGAATTTTCTTCACTATTTTTGTGATTATTTTATAGTTTATTAGAAATTAGGTTCACAATAGTTCTTTTTGTGTTTTTCTAAGTTTTATAGCTTTTAAGGTTTAGAAAGAGTCTTAATCTATTGTTATTTTTTTTGAATTGTTTGAAAAGTTTTGTTATTTTTTCATAATTATTTCATGAATTTGATGTGTGATAGTTTTGGTGTTGATAAATCTAAAAATTGCCTTTTTATTTTTGATCTTATGTTTTAGAGTTTTATTAAGTATAGAAAATTTGGCTTCATAATCTAGTTAATTTTATTATTTATTTTTGTATTTATTTAAGTAGAATTTACTAATTGTTCACTTTCAAATTTGACACCCTATTTTGATTTTCTATTTATATTTTCTATTTTATTTTTTAAGAAATTATTAAATATATTTTCAGGTTAATTAGGTCAGTTATATTCTGTATAGAATATTTAGGTTATTTATTAGGTAATTTCTGCAATTTCAGATATTAAGTTTGATTTTCTTGATTGGTTTTGTTTGATTTTATGATTTATCTTTTACATAATTAGTTAGGTTAAGTTTTTGCTATTTTATTTGGAGAATTATGTTTGGATAATTTAAAAGTATTAGTAAATAATTTTTTCTTTTTGGTTCCTTGCTTAGTTTGAATTTATTAAAAGATAAAAAAAATAACTAATTGAAAGTGATAAATTTAATTATATTTAAACTAGCTTATTCTTATACCTTTCCTCATAGATTTGATTCTTATTCGGCTGTGCTATATTCTTATCTATAAGACTAAGCAGTGATTTAACTTGTAGCTATATGATTGGCTAACAAATTTTGGCGCTATTACGGGTGGGGGGGAAATAAAATTGTTAGTTTTGCCTATTTAATTTTATTCGGTTTATTATTTTTCTTTAAGTTTAATATTTTATTTTTTTAGGTTGTTTTAGTTTATACAATATAGGAATGGTCGAATGATTGGGGCAAAAAAGGAGAATACATTTGAGGAGGTTGAAAAGCACAAAAGTGATTATGAAACTATAAAGTCCAAAAAACAAAGCAAGTAATTTTGAATTTGTAAATTATGAGTCTAAGGGAGAAATGGATACTTTACATGAGCTTGCTATGGCTAACTTGAAAATACAACCTTTATCTATTTTCTATCCTACATTTGATTGACCACTTAAGTTGAACTTTGGATTTTTACAAATATTACCTAAATTTGATGCGCAGCCTAGTGAGGACCAACATCATCATATTCATGAATTCATTATTACATGTTCAATGATGTAGATTGAGGTAATCACCCATGGTTAAACTAAATTGTGTCTTTCCTTCTTCACTTTAGGATAAGGTCAAAGATTGACTCCATTACTTGCCCATACAACATTCACTACATATACCTGGGTTCATAGAGCATTTTTAGAAATGTTTTTTTTTTTCTCCCATCTAGGGTTGGATCCATTAGAAAAGAAGAATGTGGCATAAAACAAATGAATGCGAAACTTTTTCTGAATATTGGGAATGTTTAATAAATTATATGCTAGTTGTCCCCAACATTAAATCTCTAAACAATAATTGATATAATATTTTTATAAAGGTTTATTACCTATAGATAAAAATATGGTAGATGCTGCTAGTGGGGAGGGGGCTTTTTAATAAGACTTTTTAGGCTAGAAAATTATTTAATAATATGGCTCAAAACACTCCATAATATGGAACTAGGGAAACCCAAATTAGAAAGGTCAATGAGCTGAGTTTAGGTTCCTTTGTAGATATGCTAAACAACTCATTACTAGAGGAGTTTAGAAAATAATAGTGTGTGGCATTTGCTATTTAAAGGGTCATCCTACTGATTTCTGCCCTATACTTCAAGGGGGGAGGCGATAGCTGTGTTTTCTAACCAAGGTTAACAGAATTATGACCTATATTCCAACACTTATGATGAATGATGGAGAGATCATTCTAAGTTTAGGTATGGATTTAGGAATAATCATCACATTTTTAACCAACCACCATATTAATCATCTACTCGGGATAGAGTAAATTTTCTTTTTAAGCAAGCCGTAAAAAATATGGATGACTAGAAAAGGGGATTGACACTAGGTTTACAACACAGGGATAACTCTTACATTGATCCAAGAAAGTTAGACTATTGCTGATACCATAGTTAGCAACATGCAGACCTAAACGTAACATAGGTTGCCATCTCAACCTTTCTAGAACCCAAAGGAAAATGCAAGTATCATGACACTTAGGAGTAAGAAGGAGCTGCAGGAACTTAGAGAATAGAAAGGTGGAATTAGAAGAAAAGGTCAATGAGCTTAAAACTGACTAGGATCAAGATAACACCTCTAATGCTAAGTATGTAAGAATAAGAAGGAATATCACAAGTCATTACCACCTTTTCCTAGGGGCTGATAGGGATAATTTGTAAGGTAGATAAGGCAAACCAAGAAACCCTAGAAATATTTAGGAAGGTTGAGAACAACACTCCTCTCATAGATGGCATTAAATATGTACAGTTCCTTAGAGAGCCTTGCACTACAAAATGTAAATTAAAAGGGAAGTTTGAGGAAGATTTAGCTGTTTTCCAAAAGAAGCTTCTCTCTAAATGTAAACACCTAGGTGTCTTCTCTATTCCTAGTAAAATTGGAAATATTTGCTTTGATAGATCCATACCTGATTTAGGAGCTTACATTAATGTGACGCCTGGGTTTGTTTANNNNAAATTGAACTTAGAAGAGTTAAAGAAAACTAGTCTAATCATTCAGTTAGCTTATAGGAGCATGGATATCCAAATAGAGTCTTGGAGCATGTCTTAGTCTAAGTTGTGAGCTTATTTTTCTTGCTAATTCTTATATAATAGATATGGGTGATGTTTGTCATGACATTTCAGTCTTGCTTGTTAGACCATTTCTTAAGACATATATAACAATAATATATGTGCATAGAGGAACATTGACTATGGAATTTGATGGTAAAGTTATTAAGTTTAATATTTTTTATGCCATGAGATTTCCTACTATTGCAAGATGGCATTAAAGATGAGGACCAACTCTTCTTTAAATATTCTTTTGCACAGGCTATCTGTAGGTGCCTGTGGAATTGGTGGAATTTTGATTTTATAGTTCTTATTAGGTAAAATTGTGTGAATTTACTGCTCAAGGGAAAAGGGACTAATGCACATAGGAGAGCTATATATATGATATTTGCAATAGTCATTTACCAAATATGGAGCACCAGAAACTATATCTGCTTCCTAAACTAGAAGTACTCAGTCACAATTGTACTGAATTCAATGCAAAAGCCAATCAAGCAAAGAGTTCTTTTCTTAACCACATACATAAAGAAATATAAAAAGCGTATAAATACGCTTTTGAGATGATTTTTGAGGCTACATTTTGAGGAATATGCCTTGATCACTGTGCTCTTAGGTTATACACATACTGCAGTGTTAATGAGGACCCCACTTCTTATATTTAAAAAAACCCTCCAAGCTTACACACCTCGTCTTTCATTCTCCTACCCTCCTTGCCCTCACTTATCATCATCATCCCCTTTCATCGTCATATGATCTCCATTCTCACCATCATAGCTTCATCATGCAGCATCTTATCATCATCTCCTATACCATCTTGCCTATGAGATCTTCACCATGGCACCATATTCATCACTGACCAAGTCATCATCATCATTTTCATACTATTGATCAAAATATTATTGTTTCATTTTATTAGTTAGAGTTTTATTTATTGTTTAGGCACCAAAAGTGTCTATTTAAGTACTTCCAATCACTTAGTTTTTACTCATAATCGAGATTATTTGTAGATTTTATTTGATTTTATGATTTTTGTAGAAAATAAATACTTGAGGAAATAATGGGTGTGAAAAGAGTGCAAATAAAAAGATGAAAATCAAGAAAAATGTAGCCAAGTCAACACTCCTAATCTAGACTATAAATTCAGGTCAACGGCCCAATCCGGCTTAGCTTTCATCTGGTCCAGTGTCTACCTCTAAATGCGTGGCCCAACCCAGCATAAAAAAAAGAATGGAATAATAAAGAGAAAGGAGTGCCTAGTTCTATGTGGGCATCTCTACTGGCGTCCCAGGGCAGGTTCAAAGAGGACAGCCAACCACATGACCCAACTCCAAGAAAACCCAGCACTCATCTTCTGCCTGGGCCTATTGTTCTTTCTCATTGCCTAACCCAGTAGAAGCAAAAGGAAAAAGGAGAAAAGTGCTCCATATATAGGCCTGTTTAGCATCACTTGCGGCCAATCACAAAGCACAAGTATCACTCCCTCTTCCCTTCCATGTACGGCCCAGTCCCCGGCCCTAGCGTGCCCCAGCACTTCCCCCATCATGTTCTTCCAGGCTGACTAGCAACCAAAGCCCAGCTCACTCCTTCACATATCGTCCAACATCAATATCAGCATATCAAGTGAATTTTAGAGGTAGTTTAGGAATTTAGGCAATAAATCTTCCAATTCCAATTGGAATAGGAAATTGATTACAATTAGGAAGGTGGGAATATCAGCTTGGACATTAGGAATTCTAATATGATTATGCAAGTTAGGGGCTTGGCACTAGTATAAATAGGGGGTTTTGGGGTGCTTATAAATCATCAATTTCTCTCGCTCTCTCTTAGAGCATTAGTTTAGAATTTGAGAGATTATTATGATTCCCACTATTCTTTCACATTGAATTGAATTTGGAAGTTTCAATTTCTTTAGTTCTAGTCTCAATTCAAAGTTTTTTTTTCCTTTTAGTTTTAGTTCGAGTTTAGTCGTTTCAATTTTAGTCTTCACAAATTTTGTTTTCCCAATTAAAGCTTCAATTTTTATTACTCTTTCGAGATGATGGTGTGTGTTGAAGTATCGAAGTCATCTATTATTCAAGATTTGAATTCTTTACATCCAGTATATCTAGGTAATCTAGGTACATTCTTTCTCCTCTCCTATAGTTTTTATTTAGATTAGGTTTTTTTAGGTTACTTGCAATTATTGAAAATTAATTCTGGTTATATTATTTTTAGATTAATTTAGTAGTTTAGTACTAGTAATTAGACTCAACCCATCTCTGGGGACGGCCCATGTAGTGGTACAACTATGGCTTTACACTTGCAGCTTATTTTTACAGTTCCTTAGATACAACAAGCTTGTAGCGTTGTTATCGGGGATGATGTTGAAATTGATTACTAGTTTTAATTGTTGGTTGCTTGTTGAGTAATAGTAGTATTAATTTAGTTTCTACTAAGTTGTTCTAATTATTTGAAGTAGTATAATCTAAAGTTTAATTAGTTACTTTATTAGTTTCTTTACTTGCTTTATTGGCTCTAGTTAGCTTAGTTGTTTTAGTTTATATTCCTCCATCTTTCTAAAAATTTGATCTTTATTGCTTTCCAAAGAAAAAAATTAAAAAAACCATACAAACAAAAAAAGGGTTTTATTATATGACTAGTTGGGTTAAGGATCCTAAGACCAAGCATCTAAATAGATTGGATACTAACCTAAAAAGCATTCATGAATTAGAACCCAAGATTCAGGAAAAAAAGACAGGTAAAGCTCAATCTAGCTCACTCTTAATGACATCTTTTATCAACCTAGGATCATGAAACCATCATGTTTCAATATACCAGCCCTAGAAAATATTAGTTTCGAACTCAAACCCCAATCTACCCATATGCTTCTTAAGTTTACGGATGTAGAGGATGCTTACTTGTTTCTAGGAGAGTTCAAAGAGGTTTGTTCCAAGACGTGCCACTTTAATGTTCCTATTGATAATGTGTGATTGAAATTTATACCCTTGGCTTTAAAAGATGACTCTAAAAAGTGGACATATAGTTTACCGGCAAATTCTATTACCAATTGGGATGCATTTGTACGGGTCTTTTTATGAAAATACTTCCCT
>NCQT01025496.1:0-11779 GCA_002740465.1 Stenocereus thurberi | reverse complement strand
GTTTCCTTCCCAATGATTTTCCGTGAGTTGCTGGTTGATAGGAATTGCTTAATGCAATTTGGGGCATTTATTTTCTCATGAGATGGCCTGACATTCTTTCTTTTTTGGACTTTCTTGTGAATCTCACAGATATGCATGGGCCTGACAGTACAATTCCACTTTCACCTCAGTGGCTTCTGCCAAAGCCAGGGGATAATAAGGCTGGGTTTACACCAGGGGTTTGTATAATTTATTTCTACACTTTTACTGAGGGTAGATAATTTAAGTAATTATATATGTATTTTACACAACGAATTGTGTTCTTTCATCATCTATCTCGTGCTTGTGGTGGCAACAATATTGCCAGTTCAAATAAACCTGTCTTACACTCTTAACCTCTTCCCTTAGTGATTTTTAAATTTGTGATGTCACAGGAAAATCATGTGATCCCTTCTACTGGTTATGGTGATCGCATAGATGTGATCAAGTCTCCTGGAAATGGTGAGGAAAAGCATGAGAGCCACAAGAAGAAAGATGTTTTCAGGCCAGCTTTTCTTGACATGGACTCCAGTCGTCGCGACCGCTGGCGCGATGAGGAAAGGGACACTAATTCATCCATCCGCCGGGACTGTTGGAGGGAGCTTGATAAAGAGGTAGGTGACAATCGGAAGACTGATCGCTGGGTGGATAACTCGTCCGTGAGACACTTTGGAGAAGCACGTCGAGGTCCTGCTGACCGATGGGCTGATCCAAACAGGGACGCTAATTATGATCAACGCCGTGAGAGCAAATGGAACACACGCTGGGGCCCAGATGGCAAAGAGATGGATAAATGGACTGATACTGGAAAACATGGTGACATGCCTTATGATAAAGGGTCATCACATCTGGCAAATCATGGGAAGGATGAGAGGGAGGGTGATAGTTATCGGCCTTGGAGGCCTAGCTCTCTGCAAAATCGTGGAAGATCAGAGCCTCAGCACCAACAAACTCAGATGCCAAGCAAAGAAGGTCCTACATTTGGTCATGGACGAGGACGGGGGGAAAACGCTCCAACTTTTCCTGGTGGACGTGGAAGATCTAGCTTTGGTGCTGGAAGTGTTATTAATAACTCCAGTCATTCTCAATGTATGAGTTTCATTCCCGACAGAGGTGATAATGGTCATGAAGAACCTTCTGCTTTTAGATATAGCAGGACAAAGTTGCTCGATGTATACCGGCTGACTGATGTAAGATCCTCAAACAAGATATTGGATGGGTTATTGCAAGTTTCCTCTCTGACACAGGAAGAGCCTTTGGAGCCATTGGCACTATGTGGTCCTATGCCTGAAGAATTGGTAAGTCACGGAAATCTTGCATTGGAGCTCTTGTTACATTGTCAATCTGACAGTGTGTGATATGGAACAGGCTATATTGAAGGGCATTGATAAGGGAGATATAATCAGCAGTGGTGCTCCTCAGATCTCTAAGGAAGGTGCTGCTGGACGAAGCTCTGTGGATTTTCCACAGCCAAGGCGAACGAAGCATGGTATTGCTTGTTTGTGTTGTGTTTTTTCCCCCTTTCCCTGTTGTTTTCACTGAAGTGATTGAGCTTGGGATACATAAGTTTCCATAGTATGTTCACATACATTTGATGTGACTTCTCTTAGTAGGCGGCAGAGATGACGTTTCTCTTCCTGCTGATGATCCCAATGATAGAGCAGACAATTCTAAGGGTGCGTACTCAAGATTTTTGGAGGGCATGCCTCATGAGAAGCATTTGGGTGCAAATCGGTCCAATGTGACAATGGAAAGCATGGAGAATCATGATGTGTACGCTGCAAATAAATATAGTGTGGAAGGTGACGACTTTTAGAATTTTCATTTCTCCTATTTTCAGTAATCTTCTGCTTTTCTAGAGGCAATATCTGGCTGTACATTCTGTTTGAAATCTTAATTGGGTAAGTATTGAATGTATGTGTCATGACCAAGGTTCGATATTTGGCTGCTCTTTCCTGAAAAGAAGTGCTGAAATCCATTCCCAAAATACATAGTTTTTAGTGCAACTCTTGCCAACACATGCACTACAACATCAAAAGAATTGGGTAAAACCGTAAAAGCGAATAAGCAATAAATTTGAGCAATCTTCTTTATTTTATTTTTTGTGCTAACTTTTTTAATAAAAAACATTGCAATAGTGTCCTAGGTTTCAAGGTTTAGGTGAACATTGGAAGCACTGTGTGCAAAGCATTGGTGGGATTCATACTGGGTTGTAGCTGTGATATTAGATGCAATCAAAGAATCATAGCACCAACTCCCATTGAGCATTTGTTAGGGTTCCAGATAGAACAAAAAATCACAACGTTCAATAGGTTTGAGAGTCCTATTTGCTGGTGCCATTGAATTTAGTACTTGGTGGTTCTGACATAATATGGATCTATAATAGGATGTATGATGCATTGTTGCTTATTTTTTAGATGATTGGCATAGCTTTCATGCTTCAGGGACAGATTGACTGCTTGTTTCTTTTAAATCTGCAGACTATCTCAAAGTCTGAACATAACCGGATAGTAGATGACAATGGGAAAAGGAAAATATACATGTTCATGATTTATGATGTGTTGACATTTTGTATGAAGTTTCCTGCATAATTTTCATTTACTTTTTTGATAAGAAAAGTATCTAAAAAGTGAAAATTTCATTGACTGTTGGTAGTACATTTACTGAGTTCTCTCTCTTATAATCTCTGGGATGCTCCTGAAAAGCAGCTGCAGGGGATGATGTTGCTTTGAATAAGCTCAATGACAATAATAAAGATTCTAACAATAAGGGGAGTGTTCCTAGTCACTCTGGAATTCCATGGAGGTCACCTTCTCGCGCAGAGCATGTGCATCCTCCATCACGTGATTGGTTTGATGTTCCAAGTGATATTCGCACAAGAAACTCTGACGTTGGGTGGCTGCAAGGGCTGAAAGATGGCTCAAATGAACGCAAAAACGATTTACCAGATCTATCTCGTGCTAACAGTGAGCACAAATGGCAAATTAGTGAAGGCTCTTTGATAGGAAAACATCCTTCTATGGTTGTTGACAGGGAACATGAATCAAGAAAGCTTATGCAGCCTGCTCCAGAGGACCTGCTCCTGTATTATAAGGATCCTCAGGGACAAATTCAGGGTCCATTTTCTGGCAGTGATATAATTGTATGGTTTGAGGCAGGGTACTTTGGCATAGATTTACAAGTTCGCCTGGCTCATGCTCCAAATGACTCACCGTTTTCTTTACTTGGAGATGTGATGCCCCATTTGCGAGCCAAAGCTAGGCCACCACCTGGTTTCAACACAGCAAAGCAGACTGAACTTACTGAAGCATCAAGTAGGTCAAGCTTGAGTGGGATTGGGAAGGTTCTTCCTGGTCCAAGTGGAATTGATTTGTCTGGTAATGAGCGCAGACTTGCACATGGTTCATCTACTGAAGCTGAGAACAGATTTCTGGAATCATTGATGTCTGGAGATATTAGCAGTAGTCCTTTGGAGAGATTTACCTCCTCGGAAGGTTGGTGCATGACTACTGATTGTCTTATCTGTATGCAACTTCCTTTTTGTTCTCTTGTAACGGTCAGTGTTTTTATATAACTTGTATCATCTGGGATGCAGCTCTTCAGGGATTCATTGGACTCACTTCTAGTGGTATGCCTCCGTTGGGTGCCGAAAGTGGAGATACTCTTAACCTCCTGGCTAAGAGGATGAACCTTGAACGACAAAAATCAGTGCCTCATCCCTATCCATATTGGCCAGTTAGAGAGACAGCACCAGTGGTTCCAGGCCCTGACATCTCGAGGGAGTCTAGCATGCTGCAGCCAAATCTACTTTCCTCAATTGCTGATGTGCCTCGACAGTCTCATCCCCAGAATGTTGAAGTGATGTCTATTCTGCAAGGTTTAGCGGAGAGATCTTCGACTGGCATGAACAGTGGAGTAGGTGCTTGGCCAAATCTCTCTGTCCAAGGGGGCTTGGATTCATTCAAAGACAAGATTGACCTTCATCATGGACAGAACACTGCCCAAGCTATGTATGGAATGCAACATCAGCTGCAGCCACAAAATCAGCCATCAGTATCTAGTCTACTCACCCAAACATTAGACAGTCCTAGTGTCCTGACTGATAGGTTGCTTGCATCAGGTCTTGCTCAGGACCCCCAATTATTGAATCTGTTGCAGCAGCAGTATTTGCTGCAGATGCAGTCTCAACAGTCAATGGCTGTTCCACAGTTGTCACTGCTGGACAAGATGCTATTACTTAAACAGCAACAGAA
Organism: Stenocereus thurberi; assembly: GCA_002740465.1. Taxonomy (NCBI): domain Eukaryota; kingdom Viridiplantae; phylum Streptophyta; class Magnoliopsida; order Caryophyllales; family Cactaceae; genus Stenocereus; species Stenocereus thurberi. Next base: position 7,508 of record NCQT01025496.1, on the reverse strand, counting down.
ACAAGAAGAGCAGCAACAGTTGTTGCGACAGCAACAGCAATTGCTCTCCAAGGTTCTGTCAGAGCAGCATCTCGTTCAACGGTTTGCTGATCCATCTTATGCACAACTACAAGCTTCTGCAATTCCTGTGGGTAATGATCCTAGTGATCATTCCATGCCACAACTATCACATCAATTGTTTCAAGTTAGCTCGCAAGCTCCTGTATCTGGCATGCCTGATAATAGGAATGTCAACTGTTCAAATATGCCTCTCAAAGTGCCTCAGAGTTTGAATGATGCAGTTGCTTCTGAGGGCTCATCTTTGCAATTGCCTCATCAGATATTTGAGGTTCAGAAAACTTGGCCAGCTATGCCTACACATAATGACAGCGATGAGCACCTTTCAGGATCTGTAATGATGGAGAATACAGCAGTCTCAGAGGCTCTAGAGAAGTCTCAGGTTGCTTCTGTTCTGGACAATTCCACTTCTTATGGACTGAATGCATCATCTTCAGCAGGGGAGGCATCAGAAAACACTTCCAACGTTTTAGAACCTTCTTTGGTTGGGGTCCAAGAGTCCTCTGGCAATCCCTTACCTTCTGATTTGCCTGAATCTGTTGAAAAATTATCAAGCGTTCAGGAGGAAATCTTGATCCCTGAGGGAGCAAATGATTTGAAGGTTACTTCTCCTGATAATCTTGAAGCAACTCCAGTAAAAGCGTGTAATGACAATGTGTTGGCAGCAAAAGAAGCAAAGATGGTGGAATCACGTGAGGCAAAGAAAAATTCTGAAAAGAAGTCGAGAAAGGCCAAATCTTCCAAAGGACAGCCATCTTCTGACCAAGCAAAGGGAGCATCCAAGACATCCTCACTGCCATCAAAGTCTTCTGAAGCAGAAAAGTCAGAGGTGCCTGTAGCAAGTGGAGTAACATCTGGTGGAATGTCAAAGGAGAAAAGCAGAGATGTTCCACATCTCCGAGAAGTTGAGTCTGTGCCTCCTAGTGTTACTGATGGCGATTTTGAACTTGAATCTAAAGTTGAACAGAAACAGAGTGATTGCGTGAGTTCTGCACAGAGAGCCTGGAAACCAGCCATCTCTGTTAGGCCGAAGTCACTGTTGGAAATTCAACAGGAAGAGCAACGGAGAATGCAGACAGAGACACCTGTTTCTGGCATTTCTTCTTCTGTTAGTTCTGTGAGCCTGTCAAATCCTTGGGCTGGAGTTGTTACCCATTCTGAGCCTAGACTGTCTAAGGACATTCGTCAGAATAGTGGTAACAGTGAGTCTAAGATGGGTGAATCAGAGTTGCCCAAGAGCAGGAAAAGCGGACTGCATGATCTTTTGGCTCAAGAAGTTTTAGCGAAGTCTAATGAGAGAGATGTTGAAGTATCGGAAATTGCTGCTACACTTCCTCCATTACTGGCTGTGTCTACTCAAATGGATACGGTTGATGATGACAATTTCATTGAGGCTAAAGATACTAGGAAGGGCCGCAAGAAGGCTGCAAAGGCTAAAGGTGCTGGAGCAAAGGCTTCAAGTTTGGTTTCTTCTGCTGATGTGACAGTTGCATCAAGTCCTATTGAGAAAGTGAAAGTTTCCAAGCATGTTCAAGCCGAGAAGGAAGTGCTGCCTGCACCTCCATCTGGCCCTTCTTTAGGTGATTTTGTTCTGTGGAAGGGAGAATCCACAAGCCCTTCTCCTGCACCTGCATGGTCTACAGATTCTGTGAAGGTCCCTAAGCCCACATCACTTAGGGACATCTTGAGAGAACAAGAGAAGAAAGTAACTTCAACTCAGCAGCACCCACAGACCTTAACTCCTCAAAAGCCTCAATCAGCTCAGACTCAGACTCAGACGCGAGCAGGTTTATGGTCAGTTTCAGCGTCATCACCTTCAAAGGCTTCTTCGACTATTCAGATCCATTCCAATGCTTCATCCCAATCAAAGAGTAAAGGCGAAGAAGATCTGTTCTGGGGTCCACCTGATCAATCAAAGCAAGAAACCAAGCAGTACTTCTCTTTCTCATACTATGGCTGTTGGTTTGTTTTTGGCTATGCATGCATCTTGTGTTTTTCTTATTGCTGCCATTGTCTATATACAAGTTCTAGCTTTCTACAGATGCATTGTATGGCTGTATCTTCGCTTTGTGGATAATTGATGATAGATATCAATATATTAAATGAAGTTCCATTGAACAATATTGATGATGACTTAAGTAAAATAAATGTCTCTGGAGCTTATAAGATAGAAATACAGCAATTGTAAGAGTGGGACAGTGGCTTCTATACTACTATAGTTGATCTTTCAGTTTTTCTAAAACCTATTGCTGAAAGGTTAAAATTTTTTCTAGAATAGCCTCCGTGAAAAGGAGTGAGAAATGATTGCATAAAAAAGAAAAAGAAAAACATAGATCACAGGCCATGTGTGTTGCTTTACACACAGTAGCCTGGCGGCAAATTTTTTGAACACCTTTTTTTTGGGGGGGGGTGTCAAGTGACTGTCTAAGAGGAAATCGGATAGTTCTAGGTGAATTTTTTAATGCTTGTGTGCCCATCTGGGCCAGTTTCATCCATCTGCTTATGACTGCTTCTTAGCTACTCCTGGAAATTTTGATTAATTGATCCCAGTGTCAATTTCTGACACCCAAAGGCAGATGCTCCCAGAGTTTTGGCATCTTATTAATGTTTTTCTCCGTGGTTGGACACCCACTGTCTCAGGTGTTGTTGATACCCACTTAATACTACTGCTATTGACCTCCTTTGCCTTTCGTTAGGTGAAACCATGAGAACATAGGTTAATTGTTCTTGGAACTATGGGTGTAAAGTGCTTTGTGGAATGTCTCATTTTAGGCAAATTTAGTGTGTAATTTTTGCACTGATGGCAATAGATGACACAAAGGAGAACAGCAGATTATTCTCTAGGGGTTTTTGGCAACTGCTGATTTCTTTCTGGTAGACTTGCTTGCTTGGTTAAGGAAGTATTGGTGCGTTCATACTAACTCTATATCTCTCCCACTCTGCACACATTTTCTCTAACAGGTTAGACTTCCCTCAGCTTGGAAACAATGGGGGTTGGACAACCAAAAGCACTCCTGGAAAAGGTGCTTCTGCCGCTTCTCTTAGCAGGCAGAAGTCTGCTGGTGGTAGATCCTTGGAGCACTCCTTTTCTTCTTCACATGCCTCTGTCCAATCTTCTGTTAAAGGGAAAGGAGATGGCAGTACCAAGCATTCAGGTGCTAATCTTCTCTCGGAACATTCTTTTAAACTTCAATAAGCATTTATGTTTACGTTGTTTCTGAAGACTTCCTTCCATTTTTCATGTGTCTTGTATAATTGTTTTTTTAACCTTTTCCAAGCTTCTGTCTTTGTAGAGGCTATGGACTTCAGAGACTGGTGCGAGAGTGAGTCTGTCCGGCTTACTGGAAGCAAGGGTATGACTATTACTATTAATCTTCATGAAGTTTGATGTTGTGGCTTGTTCTAATCTTACTCTGTTTCGTTTCTAGACACAAGTTTCCTGGAGTTTTGCTTGCAGCAGTCCAGATCTGAGGCTGAGATACTTCTGATCGAAAATCTTGGGTCCTTTGATCCCAATCACGAATTCATCGAAAATTTTCTGAATTATATGGAGTTGCTGCCAGCAGATGTTATTGAGATTGCCTTTCAAAGCCGGAATGATCCAAGGGCCTCCAACCGAGGAGCCAGGGACATGATTTCCGACAATGCAGGTTTAGGGGACTATGACAGAGACAATGGAGCCCATGCTGATGGGTCTGCCAAAGGCGGAGGGGGGAAGAAGAAAGGGAAGAAAGGGAAAAAGGTTAGCCCCTCGGTTCTGGGTTTCAATGTCATCAGCAACCGCATAATGATGGGTGAGATCCAGACTGTGGAAGATTAGATGTGGTGCTTGGGTTTGTAAATACAGTTGAAACTCTGAACTGTTTGTACATGAATTTTTCTTTTAGGGCTTTGTTGTCCTCTCTGCTACAGAGCAACATCAGCATTAACTAATTTTTCTGCTTAAGTGATTTTATGTACTACTATTTTATCAGAGCCCTTTATTTTGTGGCTTCAGAGAGAACTAACAAGGATTTTCCTTTAATTCAGGGTAACTCGTTTTATCGGTTAAGTTTGTCATTGCTGGTTGTTGCTCGTTGTGTTTTACAACTTAAAGAGTTTGATCTATTGTGTCTCCGTTATGATGACCTGAATCTGTCATTTATCTCCTGTGCTAGTGCACTGATGCAGCGATCCATATGCCTGATCAGCTATTACAAGATTGTGAGGGATATACAGTCTTTATTGTATTGATTTTTCAATGAATTACTGATGTATTGGAATCTTTTAGTTTCAATTTATTTTTTTTAAAAAATTGATGATACTGCAGCGTGGTTTGGGCTGAAGTGGGCTAGGAGAGTGCTGCCTGGATCAATGTACGTCAAATGTTAGTGTTGTTCTGCAAAGATTAGTTATTCCAAAGCCTATGGTTGCGATCAACAGAGACCAAGATCTAATTGGCTAATTGGCTAAAGAGCGGTGTCACAAGAACCGAAGCGTTGGACTATAACTCTGTATGATTCAATCTAGTTCAAGCAAACTACTAGCCGTTCTAGCTATTGATCAGGCAGAAAGTAATGAAAGGGAGGAGTTAGATAGACCAGCTACTTGTTTCGATAATTACCCCACCAAATTCTCGATTCTCCTGCAACAGTATGGAAAACTTGTTCAGATCTGGAAAAATATAGTTGAAAATACGAGCTTGCTACCTGTTTAAAGCTCATCGTGCACATCTTATGTAACAAGCTTGAAGACAAAAAGAAAAAGATACTCTGTAATATATAGTGATTTATGGCAAATGCATTCTCATCCAAAAATCATTGGTACAAGCACGCAACAGCAACTGTTACAATGTACAACAGGTTAATATTCAAGAGCTATCAACCTAAAGTCTCCTCTGTAATTTGGGACTTTCCTGGAGAAGCAACACCATTTCCAGTCTCAGAAGCCTCAAAGACCCTGACATGGCATAGCCTTCCTCCGGCTTCATCGGCAAAGGTGATCTTTCTTTGCTTATGGGCTGTTTTTTCAGGAGAACCCCCACCATCTTCTGCCAATCTCTGTTGAGAAATTAAATTATTTGTTAACAATAAGAAACACTATCTGAACAAGCCACTTTTACCAGGGTCACATTCTGCAGGAGATATACTAACCATAATTTTGCAGAAACGATTGCAGTCCCGCATCATCATGGAAAGAAACTTTCTAGTTGACTCCTCAACCTTCGTAGCATTCTCCACCGCTACTCGAACCTGCAACAAGCAAATCTATGCACTTGGGTTACATACAAGCTTAAGTTTCAGGCCAGAATTCAGACGTTTCTCATGTCTATGGCACAACATGTGATGTCTGAGTGTGTGCAGCGGAGCTGGTCAATTGGTCAACTGGGCTGGGTCAGTAGGTACCCATTAGCGACCAGGATGGGTCACATCACAAGCATCAAACAGTTGAGCAAGGTCATTGAACCAGTCAGGCCTGATCAATTTAAATTGTTAGACCACACACCAACCTTCCTCCCTTCTTTCCCCCAAGCTAAATGATTAGAAAATGCGATTTGTGTATCCAAATGAAAAGGAAAATAAAATGTGATTTGCACATCCAAGGCTGGGACTAAAGACTTCCCAAAACGCTCATTTGCTTCATCACAATTTTTCAATTGAAAATGCGACACCTTCAGGGATCAAAATATTAGCACAGAAAAGATAACAATGAAGGTATATTACTGAGTGAAGAGATGATTAAAATCAACAATTGGGAATGTGAGTTTGGAAGTTCGCCTTCAAACAAGCCATCTACCGTAGTAAATGCCTTATTGGACATACCAACATTATTAGTTTTACTGATATTTCAAACTGTTGGTATTATGCTAAAGCTTTTATCATGCCTCTAATAGAATTAACATTTTATCTTTGACACATAGGTTCTAGTAAGCATATGCTAATAACCCTGAAACTTCCAAATTTTACATTTCGAAGCATACGTCAGGCTGATGATGCTACTTCAGTTGTCTTTAAATTCCTAGGCAGAGCAGGAAACTTGGTTCTTAAAATGCATGATGTTGCTAAGGAAGCATATAATAAAAGGAAATCAAGGGGAGACCATTGTATTGCCAAAATCATTCAACTAGGCCGACAATGATAAAACATTGAAACCAAGGTACAGAAGGCTCCCGTGAACTACGACACAGACATGAAGAAGGGACTCAAGTAAGCTGCATCAATAGCATTTGTGGCTTTGTGCTACTTGCTCTTTTCCATGCCACTCTGGTTTAGCTTATGTATCGACAACCACGAAAATCAAGTACTAATGCCCTTAGTCCTGAACCATTGTAAGAGCTTTTGATAACAAAAGGAGAAATACGTTTAGCGACACTCCCTAGACTTAAGAAACAAGAGTAACCATGAAATCGTGCTGTACAAAGTCAAGTATCAGAATTCATGTGTATGTACCATTATCCAGCATAGGTTGCAAAACGAAAGTGAAGTGACAAAAAAATGCAATAGAAGTCATATCTAAGTTTGCTAAATTACCTGATCAGCATCATATCTTAACTTTGCACCTGCCCTTGATTCATATTGCAACGCATCTACGAATATATCTTTCATTGACTGCATTTCTGTCATAAGTCTCTGTGCTAGGCGTTCAATATCATTCATCTGCTGCTGTGAAAACAGGATGGCATTTTGGGAACAACTTTGAATAGAACTGCACCTAGTGGGAGCATTTTCTGCTCTATGGGAAGCATGAGGACTTTTGGAAATACCCTTGCAATGAAGACCTTTTCTTTCATCTTTTCCTCTCTTCATTGCTTGCCTTGTGTTAGGGTTACTTATAGCCTCTTGTCTTTTTGATGCAACGATAATTCTGTTTCTTCTAATGTCTGACTTTGATAAGGACTTATTCTTGTCACATTTCTCAAAAGACAGCTCCCTGCAGGCTGTTAAAAGTACAGTATGTTAGAATCTGCTATTAAAAAAGACACGCTATCAATTACTTTCCAAAAAATAGACCTCAGAACTACAAATAATAGCCAATAGATATTCACAGAACCAAATCCCCCAATGCTGATTAGTCTCGGTTAAGACACATTGCAGAATAATTATACATCCAGGCCTTTTGAACTTTTCAAATTGCAGAATAAATATTTCCAGATATTATGCTCAAAATGAATGTATATGTGTCGCTAATGAGCAGTTTTAGTACAATAATAGCAGAGATTTCTCTCTGCACAACAGGTAGCACAGCGCATCCATGCATCAATCAGTACATAGCAAGTGTGAGGTGTCATTATCTATGCGACTATTTGGTTGCACATTATCTGCGTGACTTTGAGGCATTATTGGGTGTTTTTATCAACTTACAATGAATCTCGGAGTCTTCTTGCATATCAATGGAATTCATAACCCTGCATAGCCTTTCCTGTGAATTAGGAGAAATTGTCTGAAAGAACAAAAAGGTCTGCATCAGTCCAA
>NCQT01024917.1:7070-17278 GCA_002740465.1 Stenocereus thurberi | reverse complement strand
GCTCCGTGAGCCACTCTAGCCCTACCTCCCCCCATAAACTTCCAAACTTCTACTGGGATCTGGTCTGGGCCTATTGCCTTCCCATTCGCCATCTTCTTCAAGGCCTCTCTAATCTCCTCATTTGCTATATGGTCGCTCGCTCGCTGATCGCTACAATCTCCACCCCAACTACCGTCCTCTCGCACTCCTTCCCCATTTAGGAGTTTAGCAAAGAACCTTTGCCATCTCTAGATTAAAGTTTTTCGTTGACTGGGAGTTTTTTGGGATCGTCCTGCATACTAGATTAACTGAGATCTAGTTTATTATGTTTATTGAATATTTCATTCTTTGATGCTTTCCTAACATTCTGCCCTCTTTACTTCCAACACTTTACTTGTATGCCATTTCGGTTCCTTTCAAACTGTTTGCAGAATGTTTATCACATTTTTAATTCTTTTACCTAAAATTTTTTGCGGGTTTGTTAAAAAATAACCTTCTATATGTCAGGGGTACAATTGTAATGCATATGGGTCCCCTTAGACACTTTAACTTGATTCGTGCTAGGTGGTGGTTGTCTGTATCGACTTGGCTGTGGATCCTGGGGTTGGAGATGCTAGTCTAATGTGACGGCATCTAAGATGAGATTCATACCCTCTCCCTGGTCTTAGAGGTTATCTGACAAGTATTTTAGTAATGGAAGTTGATGGTCTATGTTTTTGTTGGACTACAAGTGTGCCAGTTAAATAAGCTTGTAATTTGCTCAGCCATTTACTAGGTCTATATATTGCTTCCAAGCAGAGGTCAGGGAAAGATGTGACATGTTAAAAGAGTTTGTAAGGAAGAAAAAATTTGTCTCATATGGTGTGAACTCTCTATGCTTAGATCAGTCAGATGATTGCAGCAAATTGTGACTGAAAGAATTGCTGGCTATTGAAGTTCCAATGTGTCATTTGATTAACTATAGGTGTGATTTAGCATGTCTCAGGATGATATTCTGCATGTCAGACCAATTCTCAGAGCTGAAACAGATTTTGGCCGCCTCATCAAACTTGAGCTTTACCTCAGAGCAAACTATCAGAGATGCCAGAGTTGATGGCTTCTCAACTTCCTCTGATGGTTCATCCTCTGATTCTGATTTTCCTTTGCCGGTTTCTACCGTGACTACGGCAAACGTCTCCTTACTAAACCCTGATGTTCTCCAGCTAATAGTTCAGGATATTTCACATGCTGAAACTACAGGTGAGTTCAGCCCTTCTAGTGTCGTCTCTGCTCTGTATAAAGGTCTGTCAAAATTCAAAAACATTGAGAAGGAAATGATTTTGCACCATTCTACATGCTAGGAAGTGGGAAACTAGATTCCACTGATTCAATTGTCATTTCCCATGTGGTCTCTCTTTCTCATTATTTTGATAGTTTTTTTTCTGTCTTTTATGTAGAATCTGCTGACAGTAACTTTGCTGTCTTTTCTCTGTCTCTCTCTTGATGCTTGCATTGTGCAGGATCTGACAACTGGGAAAGTGATCAGGAGGGGGCCTTCAATGACTTCTTCTGATGGAATTGCTCTTCCTTCTGTTGTAGTTCCTAAAATCTAATAGATTGACGCATGTGGTCTTTCAGTAGGTACCCATGTCCTAATAGGATGACCCATTATTCACATGGTAAGCTGTAGGATAACCAATTGTACAGATCCTTTAGAATGAAAATGAATGAGATTTATACCAATTAGAGTACCCTTTTCTCCTTCAGCATCAATTATTTATTTGCTTATGGAGTTGATCTATTCTGTTGGTCCCAAACAACTGCTCTTTGTACGAACTGTCCATAACCTTACTAGCACATATTCTGCGGAGTAAGCTAGCTTGGGTATAATGTCTTTGAAGAACTAGATCCTTCAGTTTGTTTTTGAATTTTACGGGCCCATGGAGTTTTTGGAAGAAGGTAGGCTCTTAGGTCAAAAAGATATCTACATAGGCCTTTTTCTCTCTACTTTTTTTACATTGTTCAACTATTATTGTGACTCGTTTTCTTAAATCAATTATGTCCTTTTACATCTGCCCAATGTACAACACCTGATCTGAACTATTTCTGTCACACTTAACTATTGTTTTTTCTTCACTTGAATCTTATGTTGCCCCTAGCTTTAGTGGTTGGAGTGGTCTTTGGCAAAGAACCAGAAACGTTAACTCTCGGCGAATAACACTTTCTAGTTAAGTAGCTGACCAAATCTCAGTTGCTTTGTATCAAAATTCTTTATAAGGCTGCACAGTGCTTTCTTTGATATTGCCTTAACCGGCCTCTTCTTTTTTCTACGACTTGGGCATTTCTCTGCTCTCAAATGCATATGCACAGTTTATCTCTTATCGCCCAGAAAGATGACTTTTCTCCCTCCTTCATCAGTACCAGTTGAAGACCGCACAAAGCTGCATCGTCTGATCCAACCTCATCAGATATTAACTCACCTTTTGCCATTGCATCTTTGGTAAGTCTTTCTCTGGTCCTATCCGCTTGCTAATACCCTTTTGAGTGTCTGTTCAACTCTCATGCTGCCTTATTCTCTTCTCTTGACTCTACAATGTCCGTGTTGATCTGATTAGGGTGCCCAATGCTTTATATGATGGAAACGAAAACTCTATGGGCCATGAACATGTGTATTCTCAATGGACCTGACAAGTAGACATGGAGATGTTTTGTTATGCATATTAAGCAGGAAGCAGCTCAATGTTGTCAAACGGTGCTAATTTATGTGGTTAAGTTGATCCACTTATGATGGTCTGAGAAGTTGAATGTAAAGAAGATGATCTATGCTGTCTGACTGGATTTCAATTGGTGACCTGAGAAACGCAAATTTTATTGTATCCTTGTTATGACACTAATGATGCTGATGACATGACATTCAAGAAGAAGAACAACAAAGGCTTTTGCAGCTTTTCCTATGAGGGACTTTTCAGTATATGTCCATTGTTCAAACTTCAAAGAGCGAACTCATTCGATGCATGGGTTCAAAAAGCAATATTTTCAATTGGAAAATGCCACCTTATTGTGATTTATAAGCATATGAGTGGTTCGTGGCCATAAGGATGTCTTGGTCCCATGTGAGAACAGCACACTTGGGAGTAGGATGAGTTTGGCTCAGGCAATACCTCCATTTGAAAGGGCAAATCTGATTCAGGATTAGTTTGAAATATCCACCAATTTTTTCGATCTGGTGCTGAAGTCATATATGAATGCTTGATAGATGAGATATGCCTCACTCTGAAAGAAAGAATAGAGGATGATCTGTACTTGTCTGTCATCCCCTCTGGAATTGATATCCATCAGGATTATAGGTTAGTTAGGATAAACAGACTCTTTATATCCTGGATCATGGTGCAAAAAAATGCTATTTACTTTGTAGGGTAAATGCAGTTTACTTGTGGGTTTCAAGTATGCTTAGATGGTAAGATGGATCGAAAAATGCTTGGAATGGAAACATGAGTTGTCAAGTGGGGCAATGTGAATGTGTTATAGGGTAACAATGTCTGATGCAATAGTGATTGCCATGTATTTGGTGCTTCTCAGAGCGTACTTGATTCTTCTTTGTTGATTTACCATTTTTTGGATTGGGGAGTTCCTGGTCCAAATCGTCACTCGATTTCAAGTTGTCCCTATTCATAAAACTTGTCATACTTAGCTTATCCTACATATTATTCTTCCCGATATCCTTTGCCTAACGAATGTAACTTGTACTGACACCGCTGTATTTGGTTTTGTGAGCCTCTACTACAATATCGGATTCTCTGATTCTGAATTTAAGTTGTGCTAAATTACTTATTCGAGCTACGTTCCTCATGTATTCTTAAAATTGATAAGCTAGCTCCATAATGCAAACCTCAATTGATAATTGTTACACAAGATATCATTCTTTTGCGGAGGTCTAATCTTTTCTGCCATGGGTATGGCACATGAACCCAAATCTTTTACAATTGTGCGACAGACTCTTTGAGGGAAGAATATTACCAAACTGACGATGTCATGGATGGGAAAGGCTCATATATCATCATTCTTTTTGGGGGGTCAACAATGGGGTGACTTTCATGTTCCCTTCCTTTGGGAGAAAAAATGGCGGAATACCCCCCATCCCCCCCGTGCCGAAAAAGGGGGATGTTTCGGTCTCTTGGGTTCTCTTTTCTTATTTGATCACCTAGGCACATCCTCCCTAGTGCTTTCAGGGGACTGGCAGCCCCACAAACTAACTTCAGGCTGAGGAGGCTTTCTATTTGAGCGAGCAAATAGAACGGAAAAAAATTGCACTTAGTCTAGCACAGACTAGAGCCTGTACACTAGAGACAACAAAACGAGATGCCACATTTTTTTGGGAACAAGGTCAAGTATATGTTGTCATTGCTCCAAAAAGAGTGATAAATACAACCAAAGCCCAGGCATACCGGGGGACCCCTATATTTACAGCATCTAAACCAGCATCATCAGCCATCTTGCTAAGTCTAGCACACACTACAGCCTGTACACTAGAAACAACAAAACTAGGTGCCACATTTTGATTCCTAAACTTACCAACATTTCTAGCCTGCCAAATGCAATAGATGGCAGCACAGAGCACACACCTAAGAGCTTTAGTTTTGACAGTTCGTCCTCTGACATGTCGCTGAAACCGAGTGATTTCTTGTCTCAGTGACCACCCTCTCTCTTTCACCCCAAGCCAAGTAAGGATTGAATTTCAGACTGAAGAACAAATGATTGCAGGTTTCACATGCCTCTGAGCACAGCCAAGAGGTTCTAGCCTCCCCATGCACAATATCAGCAAGCCTCTGTTCTGTCACCAGTCTTTGTTTAATTGCGCTTAGGACTTAATTTCCTAGTGTATCCCTCGAGAGAATCCAAGCAGCTACGTCTTAACTAACCTAGTCCAACATGAAATTCAATGAAGAGCAATTTCCATCATCTTCTACAGAAGTCATGCAGCGTATGGTTCAGCTGACCTTTGATAAACTGGAGCTTCAAACATGAGAGGTTTGTGTTGGCTATGTTTCCATTATTGTTTCAATTAGGTTCTTTAACTTAAGCATTAAAGGGAGTAAGTGTTCCAGGCTGAGGATTAGTTATGCAAAACTTTTACAGTTGAAGAAAATGTGAAGGGAAATATTATTTGAGCAATTGTAAGTTCTTTCCTCATTTTTTTGTTTTGGTGATACCATGGGCTGATTAAAGCTGATTGGAGATTATATTTTTATTTTTCTGATTTACCATAGGAATGGCTTGTATTAGTATCTGCCTTCCTTCCCTACCCCCCACCCCCCAAGTTTTTCTTTTTTGGGGGAGTGGGGGTTTTGGATGGAGAAGGGAAACTTTTTTTTTTTTTTTTTTTTTTTTTTTGGCCACCTAGGTGTCCTTAACATTCACTCACCAAATGATCTCCACTTGGTGATCTCTGTTTTGAACTTTTGATATAATTTATTCTTTGTTATGGGCAATTGTGGTACTCATGAAACTTATTTATCAAATTATAAGTTATTTATTCCATCATTTGGACAAATTGTATTATCCTAATAGCTATTTTTTTTTTCCTTATCTTTTTATTGTCTATATGATCTATTGATGTTTATTATGTCATACAGTTCTCGATTTTTGAGACATCTGTTTTTCTGCTTGTATCTTTCCTTTGTCATGTTTTGGATATGTGAGTTTGTGTTCAGAGAAGACGCAAGCATATTTATTGCTTTGAATAAATGGATAAATCTTCAGCTTTTGAGTGAGAGTGAATGGTTGGAAGAGCATGAAAGATAGTTGTTCTGTATGTTAGTTTTTGGTGATGAATTTTGACCTTTCAACTGTCAGGTTTGAAGACAGGCTTACCAATTTGGAGTCTGAGAATAAGGTTCTTCGTCAACAAGCTATAACCATGGCACAGAATAATAAGCTTTTGGCAGCACGATCTAGATCGCTAATGCAGGTAATCTAACTTACAGCTGCGTCTAAGACTGCACTTAGCAACTTTTGGCCAAGAAATCTGATTGGACTCAACATTTCTGTGACTGCCTGCAGAGGTCTGAAAGTCTAAGAAATTCGGTAAGCCATCTCTTATGCTTGTACTTTCTGCAATAATAGCCTTTCTTGTAATTTTTGCTGATCTTAAACTTGCAATGTTGTCTTAGGACCTGCGTAATAGTTCATCCTTTGGCTCAAGGGATGGTGAAATAGAGGGAAGAGCACAGAAAGCATTGAATGAAAAACAGCAGGAAAATCAGGACTTGCTCATACAGTGTATAGCGCAGCCAATTGGCTTTGCAAAAGAGCGACCCATTGCAGCGAGTATCATATATAGATGCTTGCGGCACTGGAGGTCATTTGAAGTGGAGAGGACCAGTATTTTTGACCGCATCATTCAAACAGTAGGGCATGCTATAGAGGTTAGAACTGCAAGACATTGAGAACCTGGTCTTGGGTCGTACTTATTACTAATCAGAGGAATTTTCTAATCTGTTGGTGCCTCGTGAGTCAGGCTCAAGAAAACAATGATACTTTAGCATATTGGCTGTCAAATACGTCATCCCTGTTGCTATTGCTACAGCGCACTCTAAAAGTAAGTAGTGCGGCTGGAATGGCTCCACAACGGAGACGTTCTTCAGGCAGCCTCTTTGGGAGGGTGACCCAGGTAATGTTTATCTTGCCAATATATTTTATTCTTTATCTTTCGGTTTCATGTAGCTCTCTTAAGTTCTGTACTTCTTCTTTCAGAGTTTTCGTGGAATTCCCCGTGGTGTTGATATTTCTTCTGTCGATGGTGAAGTGAATGGTGGAAGTGATAGCCGACCTTTGAGCAATACTGAAACCAAATATTTGAGTACTATTGAAGCCAAGTATCCTGCATTGCTTTTCAAACAGCAACTAACAGCATATGTAGAGAAGATATATGGAATGATTCGTGACAACCTGAAAAAGGAGATATCTCCTCAGTTAGGCCTGTGCATTCAGGTAATTCACATCACAGCTTTTGATCGTTTGACTATCTGAATTAAAAGGATCAGCTGTTGCAATTATGATCTTTGGTCATGTTGCCAATCAATGCCCCTTATGCCCGACCTCAAGAACAGGAAGACTGAGATATTTGGTCTTGAAATGGCTGATGCTGCAGGTACCAAGAAAAGTGAGCTCAATCACTACTCCAGCAGCTAATGAGACTTTGTTTGTTCATTGGAAAGATATTGTGCAGAGCTTAAACAACTATCTCAGTATGATGAAGGCTAAATATGTCAGTGCCTCATGTCCCTACTATTCCACAAAACTCCTGTCACTATTAATTTTACGTGTTCCTCATATTACTGTAATTTCTTTTTCCCACTATGTTGCACACACTGATTCCTACGTTTAATCTGGACTAGTATTTGACTGTCAGTTCATAAGTGTATCAACAAATGCATGGTTTTGGCTCTTTTCTTCTTTACGTTCCTTTGTAACAAAATTTCTCAACAATGGGTCATTCGCTTTCATGGTGCCTGATAATATCATCATGATTATTGATTCATTTATACTTATAATACTGAATAGGTTGTTGTATGATTGTCAAGTGTCATATTTATTCAGCGCTTTTGCAATGAAGTAATTTATAATCTAATAGTTAAAAAGGTGATTGACTGATTGCATTCTAATTGGTGCTTTTACATTTGGATTAGAAACCTGATGTTCAGATATTATTCATTGGATTTCAGTACAAAATTAAAACATAGCTTTATTGGCTGATTGGATTTTAATTTTGCATTGAATTAATTTATCTATTAACTAAAGGATCATCGATTAAGTTTTAATACTATATTAAAAGATGCGTATTGTATGTCAATCGACATTGGTTTTCAGATGAGTACGGCCTCGTGAATTAGTTCTAACTTCTTAGATCAGTACGGTCTCATGAATCAATAATCGCCGTCTCGCCGTCTCGCTTTTTTTTGGGCCCTTTTTTGTTGAGCTGTTTATGCGTAATCACCTGTTACATGCTTTTACCACTACAGAAATTCTTTTAACTTATATTTTTTTCTAATAGATTATATAAATAAATAAAATACTAAGCTGCAACAGTATTTAAGGTCATTGTTATATAAGAACCTAAATTTTGCCTCATGGCTTGCCAAAATAGGTCAAAGAGGTGGACATGATCTATAATGGTTAGTTGTCTGCGTGAGCAGCGAACTTATAATTTTTCTGATAAGCATAATACACAGAGCTTAATAATATAATCTGCAGAATATCTGATGTTTTCAGTCCCCATTGCTATTATTTCAATATGCGGTGACAGTTTTTGAGCAGCAATAAAATACAAACCTCTTCTAGTACGGACTGTCGGACACTGCAGAAAAACTATAGATAGTTTCCTTTATTTTCAAGAGTTTTCCTTTGTTTGAGATTGTAGGGGGAACAATTATTGTTAGGCCTCTCGTAAATAATGGTGCTAGATCTGTCTTTTCTGGGTGGTTGTAGGCTGCATGAGCAGTTTGCCTACTTAGTTCTTGTGGCAGCCCAAGTGCCCACTTGAGTGTTGCATTGACTACATTGCAAGTTCTCAATCGTCAAACTTACTCCTTTAGCTGTATAATCATTTGGATATGTCCAGAACGCTGATAGTTTTCGCTGATCCTAAGCAATTCCTTTCAGGTTCCCTCATTTTTTATTAGGAAAGTGTACACTCAAGTATTCTCTTTTATCAATGTACAGCTGTTCAACAGGTTTGTATCTCTCTGTACGTGTTATCTTTTTCTCTATATCATGGCTTTAACTTGAGAAATCTGCCTTTGGTCAGCCTCTTGTTGAGAAGGGAGTGCTGCTCTTTTGGTAATGCTGAACATGTCAAAGCAGGAATGGCTGAACTTGAAAATTGGTGCCAAGATGCTAGTGAGGAGGTATTTTAAATTCAGACTACGTTACATGGTTTTCTACATTTGCCATCCCTTGCATTCCCTCTTCTGTTTCCTCAGTCAAAGTTTGAAATGCCAGTATGCAGGTTTAGCTTGGGATGAGTTGAAGCATATTCGGCAGGCTATTGGTTTCTTGGTAATTATTTCTGTTACTCATGTCAGCTCTTGAAGGTTAACCTCTGAGTACAGCCTAACTGATCATCAATGGGTCATGCTCTAATTGGTAACAAGGAAGTGTTTTGGAATAGACCGTATGACCCATACTAGGAGTAGTTGTTGTTGTTGGAGTCTTTTGGAATAGCTGATAGAACTGTCATTACAAAAGGATTCAGTAGACTAATAGCTTAGTTTAAGAGAGAGGACAGAGTTGGTGCGATGGGAACAAGGAGGTTTGAAGGGTAGATGGGAAAAGATCTTAGAAGAGAGAGATAGTGTGACTAAGACAAAACTTAATAAGATTGAGAATTTCGAAAGGAACTAGTGTTGACTTCTTGTCTCTTTTCAGGCCATTCATCAGAAGTCACAGAAAACCTTAGACGAAGTTAGCCATGACCTTTGCCCGGTAAGATAACGCAATTCAAGCTGGCTTAGGAAGTTAATCATTTTTCCAACGATGCTGTTCCATTTTTCTGTCTGCAGGTGCTTAGCATCCAGCAGCTTTACAGGATTAGTACAATGTACTGGGACGATAAATATGGCACGCATAGCTTGTCTCCTGATGTAAGTTCTATATCATCTATGAATAAATTCTACTTCACATTGCACCATATGCTTTGTTCAGAGGCTTTTTGTAAGCAGAGGTGTAGCTCAGACTGTACTTTCCCAACATTGTTATTGGGGCCAATGGGCATTTTTTTGGTCGTCTTTTTCTGTTCCTCCTTTTGGGGTGGGGGGGAGCTTCAAAAAGTGCATGTTTTTAGTTGTTTGGATCCAGACAGCTGGGAAATTTTATGCACTTTATTAATTTTTAGGGAAGGGATGTGCAGATGTAGGACAAAGTCTGTCGACAGTAAAGACAATTATGAACTCAACAGTGAGCTGCTATTGGTTGATTGAGCTTTAAATGTCATACACTGAATAATACATGTTTGCTAAACTGTCATCTGGGAAGTTGTGAAATAGCCTCATCGTTGTGGAAGGGAGCCTTTTCTGAATATTCCCCACCGCCCAAATTTTTGGTAATTGTTCAGGTATACAGAAAAAGGAGGAATAGAGGTAGAATGAAGCACCATAGCGTGTCTTGTTGAGTTGTTGTCTAAGCTCATGTTGTAGTGATATACTCATGTACTTTCATTTGCTCTTTGGGAAATTCTAATTATGTAACTGTTT
>NCQT01024870.1:6521-16692 GCA_002740465.1 Stenocereus thurberi | reverse complement strand
TTGTGAGCCGAAAAATTAATTTNTAAACTGATGTGATAGAGATAGACCTTCATTAATAAGCCAAAAAAATTGGCTTATCACTAAAAATGGTCTAAATGGACGGCGTGACGAACCAACGCTATTCAATGCATGTCCAAAAGTCCAAGTGTTGCTATCGTCGTGTTCTTTGTATTTTGACTTCTACTTTTATGCATGTATTTTCCTCATATATGCTCATTGAATTCCTATTTTACGAACGTAGTTTTTCCACTGAATGGTTCTCTTAGTTCTTTCATGGAATTTTTTTTTTCTCTGTTTAATGTAAAACTAATGTATCCCGCCACTACAAACATGCGCGATCGGAACCTTTTTAAATTCCGTCAGGAATAATGTGCCTCCTTTTGACATGCATATCATATTCAACTAGTCATAATCTATGGCGCATAGACACTTCTCATGGATGCCTTCCTTTTGTCGGACACATACATTCCTGCATAAGAAAAGGACAAAAGAGTAAAATTCAAAAATAGGTTGGCCAAGTTGTAACATGTTCTTTCATTTTTATTACTTTTATTGATACCAAATTAAATAATTAATATAATTTTTTCTTATTTTTGAAAGATCGGATCATCCTAGAAGGAATGAGTATGGTGATTGCATAAATTGAATGTGGAGTTTCAGTGTGAACAACACAACCATGTGTTGGCGAGATTGGGCCCCCAACGGCTCAACCCTCACCTAAATTCCTTCAACTTTACGGTTAACAATTCTTTCTTAGGTAGAACTAGTTAATTATAATATTTTAAAACATCTCAAGATCTCAACCTACATTTAGAGGAGTTGACGTTCCAACTCTTAAGTCTTAAATCTCCGCGACCCCACCGAACTTAAGACAGTGGGTTTCGATAACTAGTAAAGATAATGAATATGAATTCAAAATTAGGCTAGGAAGAATCCCAGATTCGAAATAAATTTCTAATAACTGCAATTTCACTTTGAAAGCCATCCAAGGGCTTGGAGTTTCCCTCCATCTTTCCAATTATATAAAAAACTGATTCGGGATAGATCCGATATACCTCAAATGGGCTTCCTCTGAATTTTCACCTCACAAGCCAGGCCCATACGAGGGTACTAGGCTCAGAAGAAATGTCCCAATGGTTATCCTTAGGCCCATGTTCATTCAAGAGCCCAAAGCACAACCCTAGGGGCCTCCTCAGGGCCCAACCACACCGAGACCAACAGCCCACGCGGACCTTTTAGGTAAAATTACTATTTTACCCTTCGCTGACAGGGCTATAAATAATGGTTTGCTTCTCTCGAGAAAGGGGTTAGCAACTGTGGACATTAAATTAACTTTGCTTCTCCTTTAACATGTAGCTCGGACTTTGAACTGACTTAATCGTCGGAGAGGCGTTCCCCGGTCCACAGCCCGGGGTTACCTTTTTTTGCAGGTCGGGCCACGCGGAGTGGAGGACGACGAAGTGTTGACTTCCAACTGTCAGATAAACCCGTCATTGTGTCTCACGTCTCCAGCAACCGTACCTCGAAAGATTCCTAAATTGTACCGAATCAAAAGCAAAGCTCATTTACGACTTAATTGATTGAATGTAACTGTAATTTCACTTATGAATAGTGATTGAAGATACCAAACAATAGGAATTTGTGATTTAGTTCTTCGGTATCTGTAGTGGCAATGGTGGAACTTGCAAAAAATATTTAGGAGCCAAGATTTGATCCCCAATCACTTTGATAAAATAGAAAGAGTTTTACCACAATTGCAACATAACCCTTATATATATTGTTAGACAAATAGGACTAACCTGAAATGCGGAATTATATACAGGAATAGCCCATGTCGATATGAATTGTTAGGGTTCACGTCCTAAACCCGAAAGTCCCGGTGGATTGTTAGGCAACCATGAGATGGGGAGAGGAGAGACTGTGAGAGTGTTTATTTTGCGTAACCCTAATTGGCCCCCTAATTCCCCCTTATATAGGTAAGGGGAAGGACTATTAGGTTTTACGCCCTAAGTAGCTAATGTGGCCGTCGGGCCCAAAAGATTAGGCCCGGCCAATAGCTCCCACTCGGCCACATAGGCTGCAAAATATATGCTCTCCACGAATCACAACTCTCCACGCTTCATACCAGGAATAGGACGTGCGACCGAAAAGTAACAAGTAGTGTTGTATTAAGTTATCATCCAACTAACATAGCACTTTCATAAAGTATGATATGCCAAATCATCCTAAACATCACCAGTGGCATCTCGAATTCCGAATGCCATGATATATCATATGATTATATACTCAATATAATTGTCCGGGCTGATATTGGTGATGATGGATAAACTTTTCCTTAAATGTTCATGGTATCACATCTCAGCTTAACTGCTTTCCTAACGTGCTCTCGTCGAACCGTATACATCGTGGTCCTTGAAGAATACATTAAAGTAGCAACAGCAAGCTTTGACTCCATACCATAATTTTAAATCAAAGGGTCATCATCCATAGGGTCACACAATAACAAAAGATAGGGAGGCTAATAGTCATTCTGTGGATGATCGTCTTTTAAGCACACATAGTATCAGATGTGTGCCATGACATAGCTCCCGCTTAACTGGGCTCGTCACTTTATATGCCATGCAAATTGCCAGTCTAGATTTTCACCAAAAAGAATCTAACCTAAGCCACTAGATTAACGTACTAAATGTCAATCTTGATACTTAAGATTCGGATTTTTAAGGTTTCGGTAAGAAATCATATCTCATATTCGACTTCCTCGAGTCTCATCCTAGACTTAGTTAAGCGACTATATCTTATCACATTCATACACTTCCAGTATGAGTAATCAATATTGCACACTCAGCGCTAATATGATTCAATCTCATCTTACCTGCTACTCAAACGTCAGGTCGGTTGCCTGTGTGACTAGGCTAATCAGAAGCTTGTGACATTTCAATATGCCTAACGCACAAAAATAAATTATGAGTATTTTGCTCATTGCAAAAGAATCTTGTCCATCACATGACAGGATATGTCTTGAAACTGAACCTTACGAATTCCTAGACTCAACATATGAGTTTCTAACGTATCACTAGGAATAGGTTTACTCAAAAGGGACATAAACAACTTCTTGGTATACATATACTTTATGGCAATGTTTTTTATCTCTATGATGACAAGCAACACAATCTGCCGCCATAGCTAGCATTGTTGTGCAGGTTTTGCTTCTTACTGCATTATGACATGGCTCTCACACCTAAAGTGAATGCATGTCTTGAGGTTGATTTAGACTCTTCCGAGTCACCATCTCAATTGACATTTTGAGGATTCTCTCAACCTGAGATCTCCTCCTGATAGCATAAGACTAAGTCAGCTGTACCATAAAGGTATTGCTCGACTCTCTTGACGACTTGCTAATGTGCAAGTCTTAGGTTACTCGGGTAACGACTTACCAAGCCAACTGCAAAGCAAATGTCAGGCCGTATACATAGCATGGCAAACATTGAGTTTTTTACGGCATTAGTGTAAGGGACATTGCTCATTTCCTCCTTTTCTTTGTCTATTTGTTTTTTTTTTTTTTTGGGCATTGGTCAAGACTTAAGGTTAAACCTTTTAACTGGAGTGTCTACGGATTTGGAATAATGTATACGGAACCGTTTTAAGACTTTCTTCATATATGTCTCTTGGCTCATACCTAAAAGTTTCTTAGGATGCTTTCTGATTATTTTCATACCTAGAACATACCTGGCTTTATCCATATCCTTTATCTTAAAGATGACGGACAACCACTTCTTAGTCGTTTCGATTATCTCTAAGTTATTTCCAACCAGTAGTATATCATCAACGTATCGGGTAAGGAATAATCCCCCGGTTGACATGCACACGGTGGTCTTCTGAAATCATGGATAAGCCAAACGAAGTTATAGCCTCATGGAATCTTAAGTACCAACATCTGGAAGATTGTTTAAGACCATATATGGATCTTTTAAGATGACACAACTTGTCCTCTTGTCCCTTTGATACAAAATCAATGGGTTGATCCATATAGATCTCTTCCTCAAAGCTACCATTGAGGATAGCAGTCTTTACATCCATTTGAAACAACCCTAAGTCCAAAGGGCAACCATGGCTAGGAGTAGGCGAATAGAGACAAATCTCATCATAGGAGAAAATGTCTCTTCATAGTCTACACCTTCAATTTGTGTAAACCCTTTCACTGCTAAACGGATTTTAAATTTATCGATCGAACCATCTACCCGGCGCTTTATCTTACAAACCCATTTGTTTCCAATAGACTTACGTTGGGGTGGAAGATCAACAAGTTCCCAAACCTTGTTTCTCATCATCAAGTCCATCTTATCCCTCATGGCATTCATCCACTCTTTGTGGTGTGGTGAGACAATCCCCTTTTGATAAGATATAGGCTTCTCAACTTCCAATGAAGCGCATAAGAATATTGCCTTTTCGATTTGGAAATATCGTCGAGGAAATTTTTCACGCTTACTCCTTCGGATCATGGGACCTTCACGGTTTTTCTTCCTAGGTGAAGCATCCCTCCCTCTTTCTCTAAGAGTTGCGGGACCCTACACATGTGGAGAATCACTCTTACTATCCCTAGCATCCCTCTTCCTTTCTTTTAGAAGTTTGGGACCTTAAGCATGTGGAGACTCACTCCTACTATCCTTTCGGGGCATGGAATCCTGAATATGTAGACTAACTGCATGTTCGGGAATTGGAGATTGAGGACGGGCCTCTCTCATAGGCTGGATCTCCTTCTATATATGAGATTAAGGATGCATGTCACTCTCCTGAGCAGATAAGTCTCCCCCATCCCTTTCGGATAGGGGAGGCATACCATCTTCAGTGACTTGGTTAGAATTCAAAATCTCCCCCTCAGCGAAAGATGGTTGGATGTCTTGCTGTAACTCAAACAGTTTGACATCCTTCTTGATTTTACAAATAGTTGGGAACTCATCTTCGCGAAAGTCAACATTACAGGAATCTATTTCTATTTATTAGATTGTGTGAGATATCTAATGAACATCATCTTGGTGGCTCTTGGACCAATTTTTCATATTTTGGGTTGAGTTATGCATATAGCCGGCCAAACTCCATGGGCGTTAATGACCCAAGAATGACTTCTTACCAAACCATAACTCATATGGTGTGGCAGGTGTACTTTTGGTATGCACAAGGTTAAGGATATAGGTTGCCGTAAGTAACGTATCTCCCCAAAACTGATTGGGAGGTTTGCATGTGCCATCATTTGCCTAGCTGACCATGTCAAGCAATGTACGATTCTTACAGTCCGTAACACCGTTTTGTTACGGGGTGCGTGGAATCATTAGCTGTCTTTATATACCTTTTTCCTCATAGAACTCTCTAAACCTATCAAAGAGTTATTCACGACATCGATCAGTCTGAAGATTTCTAACTCTTTGTTCCTATTGGGTCTCTACTTTTGTTACGAAACATTTGAGCATATCGAGTGCCTCGTGGCGATGAGATGGTAGGTATGCATACCCACGTCATGAATAACCATCTATAAGAGTGATGAAATAGATAACCCCATGACATATCTCAACGTTCATGGGTACGCAAATGCTTAAATGGACTAATAATAAGGGACTAAATGCTCTAGAAGCCTCACCGAAAGGATTTGCTTTGCCAGCTAGACATTATTCACTTAGGCAACTTAATCCTAGTGAGTTGATCTAAAAGACCATCTCTAGCTGGCTTGTTCATTCTACCCTGACCCTTATGACCAAGTCGGGTATGCTTAAAAACAGAGTTCAAAGAAACCGGCAAAGATGGAAGATGTCGAGATAGACGAAATCAAGAGAGAAAACTAATATCAGAACTAAAAGGGACAAAGGTACGCTACACTCTAAGAGTGTAGAGAGTGTTGCGGAGGAACAACTTATACACTTCACGGGATTTGAGCTGACATCTTGCTATGTCAAGGACATGTTCCTTACTATCGTCCCCTAAGACAACAGTCTGTGAACCCATCTGGATGAAGGTTCACAAAATCAGCTCAGCCTTGAAATATATGTTTGGTTGCTTCCATGTCTACAATCCACTAAGGAAGAAAGTTTGGTGACTACTACTGGGTAGCACACATGTTATTCAGGTGTAACTGTGAAAGAAGGTACCTTAGTCAGCTCGGGATGATCCCAAGCAGTGTGTTTCTTCTTTTCACAGTTATAGCACTTCACACGCGCTATATTTTACTTTCTATTGACCTTGACCTTTTACTCTTTTGGTAATACCGTCCTTAGTTTGGGGTTTTGACAAGGGGATGAATCTGGTCAAATCGGATGCCAAGCTAATCCCACATGTCCTCAACAGTGGGATAGCCTTTAAATCCCCTTATAAGATCATCATGCATGCAATGCCACATGGGCAGCATGCTAATCGATCCATCCTCAAACCATTCATAGTATATTAATCTCTCTCTTGATACTGCTTACAAGCAGTTACATCTATGTTATTCACATCTTTACTTATTATAGGAGACTTTAGAGGCCGTCAAGTGTTCAAACACTTTACATTTGTTCAGAAGAAGCTAAATCTTCTAACACTATGGATCATAGTTAATGCTATCTCACTTTCCATTGGTAAAGTCATCACCAATCATATTTTAATTGCCGCATCTGAAAGTATATATTTGAAAGACAGACATGAGGCATATTGTCAGGTAATTAAATTATCAAAAACTTCATCACTCATGTCATATGATCGAAAATTTCGCTAAACTCATAATCATCACATATAAGCTAGAATTAGAAATTTCTATAATTTAATTACTGATTCTTCCATAAAACAAAATTTATAGAGTGCAAAATTTTGTTAAACTAATTAACACATCTAGAAATGTTACAAAGATATTCAGCTTTAATCATGTAAAATAAATTCACACGAAGTTATATAAAACGAATTTATATAGTTCTTAATATGTCATTGAAAAAACTTTATTTAATGACATATCAAAAGAAATTACACGCAAGTAATTATGTAGTACACATCCATATAATGTTACAAACCTTAATCAATATGAAACGAATCCATATAATATGTCTATCAGCGATACACTACATTATTATATCTAGGCCAAATTCACATTTAGACATGTAATATATATTTACACAAGGTTTATTTTTATATGAAACTAATTCATATGTTCTGTTACTAAAACGATTTGTTCATTTTCTCAATGTATAACACGTAGTTATACATCGATCATGTCTTTCATATTATCATCACATATGGATGTAAATTAGGAGTTTCTTTAAGTTAATTATAAAATTTATAAAAATTTGGTTAAACTTATTAACATATTAATTGGTGACTATCACACAGATATTCACTTTCGATTATGTAAAACACATTCACATACGCTTTATGAAACTAATTCATAAGAAGCATTCTCATAAAAGAACTCCTATAACATGAATTTATATTTAACTCCAATATTATTACAAAAATGGCAACATGAAACATAAGCTTATGTTATATGAAGCTAATTCATATAACATATTACTAAAAAAAAATTCGACATATAACACATAGTTATATGTCATACCTCTGATTTTCACATTATCATTACATAAACAATAATATAAAATAATTGTTACATGAGCAACAATGATATGAGCACACAAATGCTTAAAATATAGGAAAAACTGATAACCACTTTCAACATATAAAACTGATTATGATTACGTTGCCTAAAATAGAAAACAAAATTGGCCGAAAATATCTGGGCCTAAAAAAATCGAGCCAATATGAATTGGGCCTGAGAACCGGCCCATAAGTTGGGCCTTTATCTGGGCAAGGACTGGCCCATTTGAAAAAATGAAACAACCGGGCCTTTATAAGTGAGTAGCCCTCACTTAGCTACCTCACTGACCCTAACAGCTTTTATGTCTCTCTCCTCTCTACCTGACTTTCGATCTTTCTCTTTCTCCTTCTATCTCTCTACCCTATCTCCTTCTCTCGATACACCATGGCCAGAGTGTGGAGCACAGAGTTCCACCAACACTTGGCTTCTCTGTCCCTTTTGTGGCTGCTTAGCGGCTCTTTTTCACAGCCCATGTCGCCACCCTCAACCTTGTGGAGGACGGCGAGCGTTTGGCTAAAAACCCTAATGAGGAAAACCCCCCACCCACCGTCGAAAACCAAAATAATCCTACCAGCGTGTAGATCGGCCGCAACTGAGCCAAAAAACGCTAGCTGAGCATCGAACGCGTCTCTCACACAGTGCCGCGTGACTCACATGTGCCGCCAATTTGGTGGATTCTGCAGTTGCTTCGCCGGATTTGAGTAGATCAATGATCAAGGGTGCAATTGGAGGAAGAAAGAGAGCCAAAATCTCTTTCATCGGCGGCGCATGACTCACACGCGCCACTCCTCCACGGCGGTTCTGATGACTATGGCCTAGATATGAGTCTCTTCTACCCATTTTCCTTTTTTTATAAATGGGGTCGAGGTGGTTTCAGTGGAGGCCACAGAGGCCTCGTGGGATCTGCCATCACCGGCGCCACCTGAGCGTGAGTGGTGGTGCTCGACAGTTGGGCAGCCCATCTGTGGGTGAGAGAATATTAGGGTCAGGGTTTGGGGAAAATGAAGTTAGGGTTATGGTTTCAGTCATGAAACTCAATCATGCTTTATAAAAGTAACTTAGTACACAAAACATGCTCGAATTAAACGATATTGTCGCAAAATTAAAATGAATTAGTCATGCATCGAATTGACTTAAAAAAAAATTTTTAGTCACGTCTTGAGGAGACAATCACCAGGAGCATGTTTTAGAGAAATCGAAACCCAATTGGAAAAACAATTTGGGCACAATCACATGAGTCATAATCAGTAATTCAGATAATCAGGGAAACATGTTTAGAATGAATTTGTTGTGATTAAAGATTCAATCTTCTAATTTGTTCGGGGCAAGCAGACGCCATAATCACAGAAGCATGCTTTTTGGTTGCATAATTATGAAAATTAGGTAATTAATCATATGAACAAGCATGCTTTAACAAATTAGGTTTGACAAATTATCAACCTGCCAATCGAGGCTAATCCGAACAATTTAGGCTCTGATACTACTGTTAGACAAATAGGATTGACCTGGAATGCGAAATTATCTGTCGGGAATAGCCTATGTCAATTGGAATGTGAGGCGGCTACTAGATCGCCTTTAGGATTCATGTCCTAAACTCGAAAATCCCGTTGGATGGTTAGGCAGCCGTAAGAGGAGGAGATGAGAGACTGTGAGAGTATTTATTTTGCATCTCTAATTGGCTCCCTAATTCCCCTTATATAGGTAAAGGGAAGGACTATTAGGTTTGCTGCCCTAAGCAGCTAATGTGGCCATCTGGCCTAAAATATTAGGCGCAGCCTATATATACCATAAGTAACATACTATAAATATATAATAATGCAAAAATTGGGGGAAGGGGGTGCCCTTCCTCCCTAACGTAGTATCATATACTAATCATGCATTCTAGTTTCTATTATAGAGATGATGGAAACAAGAGTTTCAAAGTGTATTTATCATCTAAGGCAAGCAAAGTCATACGTGCGATTTGAACCCAGATTCGATCCTTTGTAGTAAGAAAACTTTCATGGTTCTATGCCACAATTCCAGACTCTTTCTCGTGCATTCAAACAACTAATCCAGTGTCAGAAAAACTATGAATCAATGATCCATATAATAGTGTTTCAAACACTCATTATACTGTGAACATGTTCAACATTGAACTAACAAATAACTCCTATGAAACTTCCACACTACACTCGAGGAAGGCAAGACTCGAGCATTCTATTGTTAGCAGTACTTGACAAGGAGAGCTTCCTTAGGTGCAGCTGGCCGGTGGAAGACACAAGTTGAGTAGCAGCTCGTGTCCCCCACCAAAGTTTTGGTGGCAGCAGCGGCGGTGGTGGTGGTGGAGGTGGAGATGGAAACATTCTTGCAAGAAGGGCACATGGCTAGGGCAGGAGGAATGTGGCTTGCTTGCATCATCAATGATTGATTATCAGGAGAACTCTTCAAAACCCTAATATCTTGGAGCTCTTTTTGTAGCTTCCTGTTATCTTCCAATAGGGTCTCACAAAACCTCCTTAGGTTCTCACAATCGACCTCTGTTTGCTTCAACTTTGTCCTAAACAAGTTGATTGGGGGGGGGGG
>NCQT01024745.1:15769-28330 GCA_002740465.1 Stenocereus thurberi | reverse complement strand
GCATTTGAAAGCCAACATACTGACCTATCTGCCCACTAAAAATAATAATTTTTTAGCGGTTCAATCATTACCAGTTCAATCTCAAAGTTACCCATGTTTTCTGCCATTTCCAGCCCTCCTCACTTGAAATCATTCCAAATCACAAAAACATCATCATAATCATCAATACGACTAAATATTACGAAATCATATATAAAATAATGCAAATTCAGCACTTGACTTAAGCTAACTTGATCATGACAAAACCTTAACATGCTTCAAGCTCAATCCTACCGTGATTAAAATCCCCAAAATCAATAAAATTTGCATGATAACATCTAATTTGATCTCAAGACCATGAATCATAACTAAGACAATCATAAAACCAAAAATACATCAAGATAGAGTTAGAGTTTTTGCTCGCTTTGAGCTTGGATGCTAGAGGACGGAGGTGGTGTTTGATGTTGGAGGAGAGAGTAGGAAGATGAAGGCTAGACTTTTCTCAGTGATAAATGACTTGGATGTTTATCTTTTATACTTGGCTAATATTTAAGCTTGAAAAAGAGGTTTTTTGCTAATTAAAATTAAGCACAAATGATAGTCATTAATTAATTTAATTACATAAAAATTTTCGGGCCAAAATTTGAGTCCAATGGAATTGAGCCATAATAAATGAATTCGGGCCCAAGTTTTTGCGTATTTAAAAAATAAAATTTTGTAACGTTATGAAAAATAATTTATTGCTCAATCATAATTATCGAGGCCTACTATCGATTCACTTGAAATTTAATCAATCAACGAAACTTGAATTTTCAATGAATCAAACTTGAAATGCAAAGTGGAACCCAAATAAAATATCCCTCAACTGAGATGCTTAAATGCGATAAATGAAATCAAACAATTTAGATGACATAAGGCAATTCGGTAAATATATAAATTGTGTAATTGAATTAGTAAATATGATTTAGTTAAACCGATAACCTTGAGTGATTAACTCAATAACATGATTCATTAAATAAATAAACATGATTAATTAAATAAACAAATATAATTTCAATAAATAAATATAGGTTAGGGTTGGGTTATTACAGTCTTCCCCTCATAAAGAGTTTTGTCCTCGAAACATATGACTTTTGTGAAAATATGCATTGATATCACAAATAAATGTGGATTTTTGGCTTTCATTTCTTTTTGGGTTTCCCCAAGTGGTTTTTGAGCAGGTATAATTTGCTCAAAGTACTTTTTACCTCATCTGAAACTGTGATTGTCTCCTATTTTTATCAACATAACTCTTTTGTCAGCCTTGTCTTATCTTAACATGGCCTTGAATTTATTTCGTAATACTTGCTCGGATTAACTCTATTCTTATACCCAATTCTTCTTCTGACTCGCTCCAATAAGACCGGACATTGCTTAAGATTATACTCTGATCAAAATGACCTCATTTAGTATTCTCAAAGCATCACCTATTCTCCCCTCAGTAGACTAGTCCAAGGTTTGCTCCAATTCTACATTGGGCAGTAAAATGAATATTGACAGGAATGAAAATGAGGAAATTGGTAGTCAAGCGAGTCATTAAGTCTAAAAGAAATAAACAACAAGATTAGAAAAGATGGGTAAAAGGGCTATTATCGTGAAGTGGTTGAAACAAAATAACCAGAATGTTGTAATATAATGGCAAACGAATCATGGTTTATAAATATGGATCATAAAGGATCCAACAGATAGTCAACCAAGGGGAAAGATGTCTTGATGACACTCGGGTTTAGCAAAAGCAAGATGGCAAGATGGTAACTTTCTAGCCTCAATTGTCAGGCTAACTGCATTAGATAGATGGGAAAAGCAACGTGCGATAAGTAGATAGATAGATCGGATAAGTAAAATGCAATAGATATATAAATAGATTGGACAAGTTACATTAGGAACGTGTCTTTGCTCAGCTAAAGTCAATTTGAGTGCAACAATAACATGGAATGCAGAATGGTGAAGTTTGTTGATGACGACGTAAGATATAAGTGTGAGAATTGAATTTAATAGCAAGGAGTATAAATATATTATGAATTCAGAGCAAGTTATACAAACGTATCATTATGAACAAATGAAATATCGAGTATAAGGAGATTAAACAATATTGGAGAACATCAAATTGGAAAGATGAAACAAGCAGCCTATTATAGGAACTACTATAAAAGAGCATTCTTGCAAACAATAAGCCGTCATTGGTATGGTTTAGATAATAATTGAAGCCATTTTAAACAAAAGGCCTAGCTAAAGAGGCGTTATGGACCAAGTGAGTGTTAATAGCAAAGAAATAATGCTACTAAACAATCCAAGGTGACTAGGGTCGAAGTGAATCAATGACTGGAAGTAATGGGAACATTGCAGGTGTGAGGCCTTAGTGACAAGAGAAGCCTCTTTCTATGCATGGGAACTATATCTTACTCGTACCACCCATGTAGACCAAGTAGCACACTGGAAGCTGCTAAATTATTGTCACAGGATTCCCTACAGTAATTCCATCTCATACTGATTCAACCCAATGATATACCAAGTTGCAAATGGCATTCATGCAATAGGCTTTAAACATCACTGTACTCAATATCGTGCATGTTAATACACCCCAAGAAACTCTCAAGTTCTGGAGCGAAACGGACAAAGTTTCACCTAAAAATACACTGAAACCCTAGCTTAAAGCCTTATAACAGGTACTTAACATGAAAAATCACACTTCAATAGCTCAACAACCACAAGCAGGAGTTCATAACTCAATGGGTCACACACTCGGAGTGCACGGCTACAAAAATTTAAATAAATGAGAGAAATGAAACATACAATACAACTCTCAGATAAATGAGAGCATACCTCACCAACAGGTCACCCAAATAGTTCCAGACTCCACTGTGCTATCGCTCAAATATTAGAATATTAGCAGATAATTGAATCACCAAATGGAAATGGTTCCTCCATATATGCCCATGCATATGAACTTATAGTCAATAACACATTTAACTGGTCCAATATAACTCATACACACCTTGGTAGCTAACTCATATACATTTGATAGTTCATAGTGGTCCTTAAAACCTTAGCTCTGATACCAATTATGTAACTCCCCCAAAATGCTAATGGCATGATTTACGAAAGACTGCAGCGGAAGGGTTAATGATAGGAGGCGCTACCGCAGTCCTAATAAGGACGAGGCTTACTGAAATCATTTAATCTTGCAACTCATATTCACAATCACAATATCTATTAAACTGAAACACTCCAAGACCAAAGTCNNNNATAGTTCAGCTTGTATTTAATAGTTCAACTTCAATACAATCGACTTAATCATACCATGTGC
This sequence comes from Stenocereus thurberi, assembly GCA_002740465.1. NCBI lineage: Eukaryota > Viridiplantae > Streptophyta > Magnoliopsida > Caryophyllales > Cactaceae > Stenocereus > Stenocereus thurberi. Next base: position 25,005 of record NCQT01024745.1, on the reverse strand, counting down.
TAACTTGCACTCCACACTACACAAGTATATTGGATACATACCCAACTTGACCTTGAGGTTGATCTAACATTTAGGCTATCGTGAATCCACAGTGAGCATCTGATGACATCGAAAGCAGCTTGCTAAATGGAGAAACATGTGATACTTCATCACCTAAAATGGAAAACATGAAAACAATTCGAAAATGTGAGCTAGAACTCAGTGCATGCATTTCTGTATTATAAAATTAGCGTAGAAAGATTGTTGATGGGTACCAACCTTTACAGTTCGTTTAGTTCGCAATAACAATGAAAATAAAAGTAACTTAAAACTGAATTGCTCATTATTATTTGGATGCGAACCCCTTGTAATTCTATGATCTATACGTAGGCATACACCTACCAATCCAATCAAGACTTTCCCTAAAGTCGTGCGGGTAAATGATGGGTTGGCGGCCTATAGAAGGTACCTGATGGGGTCGCAAATTAAATGACAAATCACTACATAAACTGATTCATCGATAAACTCATTGAGAGGTGTAACTTGGTAAACATGTTCTACTTTCTACAGACAGAACCAATGGACATACCTAGAGTCTTTAAAAATGCCATCCCACTTCATAAATTTCATGTGTTTCATAAATGTCATCTGGCTTGATAAATATGTTCTGACTTGGTAACACTTGTGCATAGTGGGAAATGATAACTGGGCGTTGACTCTGTTTCATAAATGTCATTGTACATATGTGTAGCCAGTAAATGATCCTTACTCATATAATTGAGTAAGTAAAAGTATGTGCAATAGAAATTGAGTAATTAAATGGCATACATAACTTGGGTATTTTAATATAACTTCAAAACTAAATTAATGAAAGTAATTAAATCTGATATCAAGTAAATGAAAGTAAAATATACCATAATGAGATAAATGAGATTACAAAGGAAAATGCCGTGATGGTGGCTAGTGGGAGAGTGGTTTTGGCCTTTTCTGAAGTGGGTTGCTAATACAGGTTTAAGGCTTGCTGATGTATAGCTTGGTTCAAGGTAACAGTGAGTACACTTGACTGGCTTGATAAATATATTTGATACATTCCGAATTGAGTATGTAATAGAGGTTTGAGGCCAAGAGAGATATATCTTTGTTCCAAACAGTGTAAACTGCAATAACTTTGTCTAATAAATATGGTTTCTGAGTCAAAAATTCTCCCCACTTTTGATATTTCATTCAGAAGTCCATTCAATATAGTTTTTCACCCCAAATAGATTATTTATAACCATAGAGGCTATTAAACTCATTAAACTTGATATTTTCTTTGTAATATCCATAAGTGATTCAAAAGTCTTAATTAAGCTCCCAAATTGGATACTTGTCTTCTTCCTTCTCATTAATCACGCTAAAAGCTCCATGAAAGTCCATGAATATTCACTTCCCCTTTAAATGACCTTACTTGGACTAAAATTCACAAAATGAGTGCATGATCAATCTCACTCAATCTTTGTTATTGCTCACTACACAATTAACCAAAATGCTTCCAAAATTCACCAAACCCCAAATACTCAACCAACATTCATGAAATCTTATAGGACTATGGACAATCTACAGTAAGTTTTTTAGAATTTTTCTCCAATTATACGCCACACAGAGATTATAATAACAGCCCAATTTGCACCAAATCTGTTTAGTTCACTTCAAAAATTCATAACTTTCACCCCTAACCTCAAATGGAGACCTAAAACCCAATATTGAAATATTACGAAATTCTAAAAAACTTTCATTGCCAATACAAAACATGATTCCCATGATAGGATTCCCAAAATCGGGCTAGAAAACAAGTGTATCAGTTTTGGTCTAACCTGCACAGTTGCCGTAAAACGACCATAACTTTGTCCACAAAACTCGAATTAAGGCAATTAAAAAGGAATTTGAAAGCCGACATACTGACCTATCTACCTACCAAAAATGATAATTTTTTAGTGAGCCAATCATTACTAGTTGAATCTCAAAGTCACCCCTATTTTCTGCCATTTCCAGCCCTCCTCACTTGAAATCATTCCAAATCACAAAAACATCATCATAATCATCAATAAGTCTAAAGACCAAATTTGTATACAAAATAATACAAATTCATCACTTAACTTAAGCTAACTGGATCATGACAAAACCCTAACCTTAAGATGCTTCAAGCTCAATCCGACTATGGTCAAAATCCCCAAAATCAATAAAATTTGCATGATAACATCTACTTTGATCTCAAGAGCATGAATCATAACTAAAACAATTATAAAACCAATAATACATCAAGATAGAGTTAGAGTTTTTGCTCACTTTGAGCTTGGATGCTAGAGGATGGAGGTGGTGTTTGATGTTGGAGGAGAAAGTAAGAAGATTGAAGGCTAGACTTTTCCCGGTGGTAAATGACTTGGATGTATATCTTTCATACTTGGCTAATATTTAAGCTTGAAAAAGGGGCTTTTTTCTAATTAAAATTGGGCATAAATGGCGATAATAAACTAAATTTAATTACATCAAAATTTTCGGGTCAAAATTTGAGCCCAATGGAATTGGACCATATGCATTCGAGCCTAAGTTTTTGCGTAGCTAAAACATAAAATTTTGTGACGTTATGAAAAATAATTTAGCACTCAACCATAATTATCGAAGCGTACTATCGATTCACCTGAAATTTAATCAATCAACGAAACTTGAATTTCCAATCAATGAAACTTGAACTGCAAAGTAGGACCCAAATAAAATAACCTTCAACCGGGGTACTTAAATACGATAAATGAAATTAGTAAATTTAGACGACATAAAGCAATTCGGTAAATATATAAATTATGTGTAATTGAATTAATAAACATGATTTATTTAAACCAATAACTATGAGTGATTAAATCAATAAACATGATAAATTAAATTAATAAATATGATTAATTAAATAAATAAATATAGGTTAGGGTCGGGTTATCATAACCTTCCCCTCTTAAAGAGTTTCGTCCTTGAAACTTATGAGTTTTGTGAAAATATGCACTGATATCACAAATAAATGTGGATATTTGGCTTTCATGTCTTCATAGGTTTCCCCAAATGGTTTTTGAGGAGGTATGATTTGCCCAAAGTACTTTCTACCTCATCTGAAAACTGTTATTGTCTCCTATTCTTATCAACATAACTCTTTGGTCGGGCTTGTCTCACCTTAACATGGCCTTGAATTTCCTTCGTAATACTCGTTGGGATTAACTCTATTCATATGCCTAATGCTTTCCTGGCTCCCTCCAATAAGACCCAACATTGCTCAAGATTATACTCTGATCAAAATGACCTCATTTAGTGTTCTCAAGGCATCACCCGTTCTCCCCTCATCGGACTAGTCCAAGATCTGCTCCAATACCACATTGGACAATAAAATGAACAACGCCAGGAATGAAAATGAGGGAATTGGTAGTCAAGCGAGTCATTAAGTCCAAAACAAATAAACAACGAGATTAGAAAAGATTGATAAAAGGGGTATTATCGTGAGGTGGTTGAAATAAAATAACCAGAATGTTGAAATATAATGCCAAATGAATCATAGTTTATAAATATGGATCATGAAGGATCCAATAGATAGTCAACCAAGGGGAAACATGGCTCGATGGCACTCGGGTTTAGCAAAAGCAAGATGGCAAGATGGTAACTTTCTAGCCTCAATTGTCGTGTTAAGTGCATTAGATAGTTGGGAAAACAATGCGCGATAAGTAATAGATAGATTGGATAAGTAAAATGCAATAGATATATAAATAGATTGGACAAGTTACATTGGGAACGTGCCTTTGCTCAGATGAAGTCAATTTGAGTGCAGCAATAATGTGGAATGGAGAATGCTGAAGTTTATTGATGACGACATAAAATATATGTTTGAGAATTGAATTTAGGAGCAAGGAGAATAAATATATTATGATTCAGAGCAATTTATACGAGTGTATCATTATGAACAAATGAAATATCGGATATAAGGAGATTAAACAATATTGGATAAAATCAAATTGGAAAGATAAAACAGGCAGCCAATTATAGGAACTACTATAAAAGAGCGTTCTTGCAAACAATAAGCTGCCATTGGCATGGTTTAGATAATAATTGAAGCCATTTAAACAATTGGCCTAGATAAAGAGTCGCTATACACCAAATGAGTGTCAATAGCAAAGAAATAATGTCACTGAATAATCCAAGGTGACTAGGGCCGAAGTAAATCAATGATTGGATGTAATGGGAGCATCGTTAGTGTAAGTTCTTAGTGACAAGAGTAGCCTCTTTCTATGCATGGGAACTAAATCTAACTCGTACCACCCATATAGTGCCAAGTAGCACATCAGAAGCTACTGAATTACCGTCACAGGATTCCCTATAGTAACTCCATCCCATACTAAATCAACCCAAGGATATACTAAGCTGCAAATGGCATTCCTGCGTTAGGTTTTAAACATCACTGTACTCAATATCATGTATGTTAATACAACTCAATGAAACTCTCAAGTTCTAAAGTGAAATGAATAGAGTTCCACCTAAAAATCCACTAAAACCCCAGCTTAAAGCCTTATAAAAGGTACTTAACATGAAAAATCACAGTTCAATAGCTTAACAACCACACGCCGGAGTTCATAATTCAATGGGTCACACACCCAGAGTGCGTGACTGTAAAAATTTAAATGAATGAGAGAAATGAAACATACAATACAACTCCTAGATAAATAAGAGCATGCCTCACCTGCAGGTCACCCAAAAAGTTCCACAGTCCACTGTGCTAATGCTCGAATATCAGAATATTATCAAATAATTGAGTCGCCCAAATGGAAATGGTTCCTCCATATATGCCCATGTATATGAACTTATTATCAATAACACATTTAAATGTTCCAACATAACTCATACACACCTTGGTAGCTAGCTCATAAACACTTGATAGCTCATAGTGGCCCCTAAAATCTTAGCTCTATAGAAATTATGCAATGCCCCCAAAATACTAATGACATGATTTACAAAAAACTGCAGCGGAAGACTTAATGATAGAAGGCGCTACCGTCGTCCTGATAAGGACAAGGCTTGCTGAAACCATTTAATCTTGCAACACATATTCACAAGCTCAATATCTATTAAACTGAAACACTTCAAGACCAAAGTCCATAATAGTTCAACTTGTATTTAATAGTCTAACTTCAATACAATCGACTTAATCATACCATGTGCTAACTCGCACTCCACACTACACAAGTATATTGGATATAGACCCAACTTGACCCTGAGGTTGATCCCAACATTCATGCTATGGTGAATCCACTGTGAGTATCTGGTGACTTCTAAATGGGCTTGCTAAATGGAGAAACTTGCGATACTTCATCACCTAAAATAGAAAACCTGAAAACAATTCGAAAATGTGAGCTAAAACTCCGTACATGCATTCTTCTATTGTAAAATAAGCGTAGAAACACTGTTGATGGGTATTAACCTCTGCAATGCATTTAGTTCGCAATAACAATGAAAATGGAAGTAATATAAAACTGAATTCCTCATTATTATCTGAATGTGAACCCCTTGCAATGCTATGATCTATATGTAGGTGTATACCTATCAATCTGACCAAGACTTGGCCTGAAGCCGCGCGGGTAAATGATGGGCTGGCAGCCTATAGAAGATACCTGATAGGGTAGCAAATTAAATGACAAATTACTGCATAAACTAATTCATTAATAAACTCATTAAGAGCTGTAATTTGATAAACATGTTCTACTTTCTAAAGACACAACCAATGGACATACCTAGAGTCTTTAAAAATGTCATGTCACTTGATAAATGTCATTTGTTTCATAAATGTCATTTGCCTTGATAAATATGTTCTGACTTGATAATACTTATGCATATCAGGAAGCGATAATTGGGCCTTGACTCTATTTCATAATTGTCATTGTACATATGTATAGTCAGTAAATGATCTTTACTCATATAATTGAGTAAGTAAAAACATGTGTGATAAAAATTGAGTAATTAAATGGTATACATAACTTGGGTATTTTAATATAACTTCAAAATTGAATTAATAAAAGTAATTAAATCTGATATAAAGTAAATGAAAGTAAAATAGACCATAATAAGATAAATGAGATTACAAAGGAAAATGCCTTGATGGCGACAAATGGGAGAGTGGTTTTGGCCTTTCTGAAATAGGTTGCTGATGTAGGTTTAAGGCTCGCTGATGCATAGCTTGTTCAAGATAACAGCGAGTACACTATATTCGCTAGATAAATACATTTGATACATTTTGAATTGATTATGTAATAGAGGTTTGAGGCCAAGATAGAGAGTTCAAAACAGTATAAACTACAATAACTTGGTGTGATAAATATGGTTTCTGAGTCAAAAATTCTCCCCACTTTTCATATTTCATTCACAAGTCCATTCAATACAGTTTTTCACCCCAAATAGGTTATACATAACCATAGAAGCTATTAAACTCATTAAACCTGATATTTCCTTTGTAATATCCAAAAGTGATTCAAAACTCTTAATTAAGCTCTCAAATTGTATACTTGTCTTCTTCTTTCTCATTAATCAAGCTAAAAGCTCCATGAAAGTCCATGAATATTCATTTCCCCTTTAAATGACCTTACTTTGCCTAAAATTCACAAAATGAGCGTATGATCATTCTCACTCAATCTTTATTATTGCTCTTTACACAATTACTCAAAATGCTTCCAAAATTCACCAAACCCCAAATACTCAACCAAAATTCATGAAATCTTATAGAAAATTCGAAAATAACATGGACAATCTATAGTAAAATTTTTAAAATTTTTCTCCAAGTATACGCTACACAGAAATTGCAATAACTGTCCAATTTGCACCAAAGCTATTTGGTTCACTTCAAAATTTCATAACTTTCACCCCTGACCTCAAATGGAGACCTAAAACCCTAATATCGAAATATTACGAAGTCCCAAAAAAACTTTCATTTCCAATACAAAACATCATTCTCACAATAGGGTTTCTAAAATCGGGCTAGAACACAAGTATATCAGTTTTTGTCTAACCAGCACAGTTCCCATAAAATGACCATAACTTTGTCGACAAAACTCGAATTAAGGTAATTCAAAAGACATTTGAAAGCCAACACACTGACCTATCTACCCACCAAAATAATAATTTTTTATTGGGTCAATCATTGCCAGTTTAATCTCAAAGTCACCCCTATTTTCTGCCATTTTTAGCCCTCACTATTTTTGCTTTCTCTTCTTTTTCTCACATAAATTCTCACTTAAAATCATTCCAAACCACAAAAACATCAGCGTAATCATCAATAAGACTAAATATTACAAAATCATATATAATATAATAGAAATTTATTACTTGACTTAGCTAACTTGATCATGACAAAATCCTAACCTTAACATGCTTTAAGCCCAACCCCACCATGGTTAAAATCCCCAAAATCAATAAAATTTGCATGATAACATCTACTTTGATCTCAAGAGCATGAATCATAAAACAATCATAAAACCAAAAATACATCAAGATAGAGTTAGAGTTTTTACTCACTTTGAGCTTTGATGCTTGAGGATGGAGGTGGTGTTTGACGTTGGAGGAGAGAGCAAGAAGATAAAATCTAGAATTTTCTTGGTGGTAAATGACTTGGATGTTTATCTTTGATACTTGGTTAATATTTAAGCTTAAAAAAGGGGCTTTTTGCTAATTAAACTTAGGCACAAACGATAATAATCAACTTAATTTAATTGCATCAAAATTTTCGGGCCAAAATATGAGCCCAATGGAATTGGGCCATAATTTGGGCCCAATGAATTGGGCCAAAATAAATGAACTCGGGCACAAGTTTTTTGTGAAGCTAATGAAACTTAAAATTTTGTAGCGTTGTGGAAAATAATTTAATACTCAATCATAATTATCGAGACCTGCTATCATTCATCTGAAATTTAATCAATCAACGAGCCTTGAATTTCCAATGAATGAAACTTGAATTGCAAAGCGGGACCCAAATGAAATATCCCCGAACCGGGATGGTTAAGGACGATAAATAAAAGTGGAAAATTTCAATTACATATGGTAATTCGGTCAATACATAAATTGAGTGTAATTAAATTAATAAACATGATTTAATTAAACCAATAACCATGAGTCATTAAATCAGTAAATATGATTAATTAAATGAATAAACATAACAAAATAAATAAATAAATATGATTTAAATAAATAAATATGGGTCAGGGTCAGGTTATTACATGGTGTTTCAAGAACAAATCCCCCAGTGTGATTTGGTTAACAACGAAATGCCCTTTCCCTTCCTTTTTTTTTTTAACTCTTTCTCCTCTCTTGCTGTTGTGCTTGGAAAGCCGCCACCCACAAATAATTTTTTTATTCGCTTTTGACAAAATAATTGAGTTAGAAATAAAAAGAATTGGGTTTGACCTATTTTAACTAGTATTGACTAGTATTGACCCTGAATAATATTATAGAATCTAAATTTCAAAATTAAAAACATCCGTCTAAGTCACAAACATTTATGAACAATTATTTAACCCCAAATACTACATCATAAAATCACGAAATTGATGAATAAACCAAATCAAATTAATCTAACCCATGTAACTGACTAAAACAAAATTTCATGGTCCTTACATGCTTTGAGTTAAGAGTCATATTAGTATATTTTAAATTGAAAAAAATCATAAAATCGAATAGTGGAAGCAAGTTACCCCTTATAACTTGTGTAAAATTCTCTTTTATCCATAATTTACACAATTCTAGAATTATATGCATCATATGCTACCGCAAATAAGGTTGATTCGATTAGGGTATCATTTAATACCGTCGGCATAGCCAACAAATCTTTAATCTTAGCAATTCATAGTTAAGTCCAATCATTGAAAATTTGGAGACTTTGTATCATAAAACACATTAATTTAGATTGAGGCAATATATTTAAGAGTGTATTGTAGCAATACATATCATCACTCCTTAATGGACAAGCATTTTCGAAGTATAGAAATAAAAACTATGATTAGATTATTTGGAGATAAATATTTTGTTCTTGCATTGTACAATTAATTTTTAGTGGTTGTTGAGCATTTACTTAGGGCTAGATAATCATTTTGTTAGTTTCTATATAAGCATTTTATTTTTTTATAAAAAAGTGAAAAATGAAATAAATAATAACTCAGAGATAAGAGGAAAGAAGAAATTTCCCCCTCTTGCCGAGAATAAGACAAAAT
>NCQT01024744.1:31142-45904 GCA_002740465.1 Stenocereus thurberi | reverse complement strand
ATTGAGGGCCAAAATTTCGTCCAATTAACTCTGATTTTGAGGACTTCGATTCAAAACATAGTTACCAATACAAGCCAAGAAGAGATTTTGAACAAAATATATTTTAAAATCGAAATTTCACCCCAAATAAACCCTACTTTGCAACCAAATTCTTTGTGAAAACTCCGCCTAAATTTTCGATAAATTTACTAATAAATTGAGGTCTTTTGGTCAAAATATTATAGAAAACACAATTCATGCATTAATTTGAAACAACATTGAGTGAAATCAATACTTCAAGAATCGAATTAGGTGTTACACATGCAAAGATCCCGAGAATGAATTCGCAATGATGCACATAATACTCAACAAAATCATACAAATAATGTATCGAATTGAAGGTCCCATCAAGATCTATTGGTATCTAAAATTTCATAAAAAATTAATTAAGAAATTGTACACAAAATTATAGCAACAATCATCAAATATTATCCAATAAACGAAAGGCAATTATCAATGTTCATAACTTTATGCCATGAATTATGATACTATACATTTAATAAGGAAACTACACAATTGGTTCGATACCAATGCAGGAAAATGATGACAAGGATTAAACATATAGAATTACCTTAATCGCACAGTGTAAGACAATCGAACCTTGGCTTCGAATCATTGACCGATGAAGGAACTAACTAATCGGAGAATCTTCACGTTCCTACAACCTAAAACCTCTAGCGTCTTGTGCAGAAAACTCTTTTTTAAAGAACCCTCAATGGTTCTTATATGTTTCTTTTCTCTTAAACTAATTCCTTTTTGTATTAGATAGACCAGTTGAGGAACTAGGATTTTTTAGGTGGCTAAACTATTAATAAGTCGTCAACTTATTATGTGGGGCCTACACCTTATGGATGTATCTTGCCCTAAGTCCAAAAGAGTATATAATGTGAAGGCAACAACTTAGGAACTTGGCTTAAGCTTATTGATATTGCATCCCTCTGCTAATTTGGTTTCCATGATAAAAGGCTTCTTTTGTGCTCTATCTAGATGTGTTTCTTTGCATACATTTCGGACTTGATCATTCTTATTCACTCTAATTTCTAATTATCTTTTAAAGGAATATAACCTTTAGGCGTAGAAGCTAGGAATCGCTTTGCTTAAAAACTGCCCATAGGATCGACTAGATGGAACCAAAGTTGGCTATCAGAGCCACCAAAGTTTTGATATCCCATATCCAAACCCGTTAATGATAGCCAGCCACATGAGAGAGGGAAAGACAAATAGTATTCTCTAAGGGGTTTGGCTCTCAATTGCATGATTGAACTCCTAGGTTAATCCCCCTTAAATAGGTTTAGAGTCCACCAACCACCCATCACTTAGGTGCAGAAGTTGCCGTCTCATCTTAGGATGCTACCATTGGTTAACACCCAGTGCTCGACCACGTAAGCTGTAACTCATATGTGTTTCCATTAATCATAACTCTTTACGTCATATTCGAAATGAGACATGCTACAAGAAAGTAATCAATAGTGTTATATTAAGTGACCAACTAACTAATATAACACTTTAAAGTAACGCAATACCCCAAATCATTCTAACATCATTAGCAGCAGATTTAGTCCTTTTATGCTTAATGATATATTATATAACTATATACTTAATATTATCATCTGGGCCAATACAGTCAGGATGGAAAGACTGTTTGTTATATATTTATCATGTTCCATATTAGCATAATTGCTTTCTTAGTGTGCTTTATTGAATCGTATTCATCTTGCCAGTTAAGAAACACATTCATGTACCAACATCAACCTTTGACTTCATATCATAGCTTTAAGTCGAAAGGCGTCGTCCATTGCGTTACATAATGATAAAGATAGCGAAGTTAGTTGTCACTTCTAGTGTCGGTTGTCTTATAAGCACACGCAGTGTGTCATGACATAACTTCCACTTAGTTAGGCATATCAATCTATTATGTCATGCAAATCGCCAGTCTAGATTTTAATAAAAAAATCAAACCTGAGCCACTAGATCATCAACACACTAACTATTCTTTTTTAGATACATATGCATTGGTAAAAAGGTAAAATTGGTAGAGATTGAAAAGGATTGATAAGAGTTGGGAAGAAATTATTTTTGGAAGGTGGGCAAGGACTGGGAATGGTTGAGAAAAATTGGAAGAAACTGGTAAGAGTTTAGAAGAGTTGGTAGGATTGGTAAGGTGTTGGTCGGGAATGAAAAGAAGTGGGTATATTTTTTTTTTTCTTTTAGTTTTTGTCATAATATTTGATAATAAAAAACTAACTAAAATTTGCAATATTTCCACATTATTTTTTATTAATAGTTTGATAGTTGTTGTTCTAAATTGTCATATGTGTACAATTGCTACCATATGGGCAACAATTGAGGGATTTCTTATGTGTATAATTTTTATGTATTTGAAACATATGTAAATATATGGATTGTTGTATTCATTTCGGTTAACATAAAAATATCATTATCTTTGTCTTATGAGCAAATGATATTATTAGTTTCACATATACGAATAATACAAAATTATAATTATTTTACTTATGTTACTTATATGCAAATTATAAATATTTTTTCAAACAAAATATAGAATTTTAACTACAAGCTCATTCAATATGCCAACCCAAAAATAACCCTAATGGTATACTTGTGGTTGAAACAATAATTCATTTTCACATGACAATTCACAAACTATGAAAATTTTGAAGGAGATTAGTAAGAGCTGGGAGAGGTTGGCAAGAATATGGAACAATTAATAAGATTTCATAATGATAGAAATTTACAAGCCCTAAATCTTAATGTTGACACTTAAGATTCAGCTTTTATAGCTTCAATATGAAATCAGATATTTCATATTTGACTTGCTAGAATCTTATCTTTGACTTCCTAAAGTGACTTTATATTTTTCATCCACACATTGATGAATCACAATTACAGACTTGCAACTAATATGATTTAGTTTCATCCTTCGTGCTATTTATATAACCGGGTGATTTCCTATCTACCTAGGCTAATCAAAAGCCTATGCCATTTCAATATGCCTAATATGCAATAGTAAGTCTTGAACAGATAGGAAAAGAAACATCTATCTTTATTATATTAATGCTCACAACAAAGAAATATGTCTATCACATAACAAGATACATCCAAGAATTAAACCCTGGTAAATCCTGGACTCGTTAAATGACCTTTGGGAGCGTCTCTAGGAACAGATTTAGTCATGAGATTAGTAGTCATCTTAGCAGTTGATGTATGCCCAATGACAACCTTCTTTGTCATTATGTTCTGTTAAACAAAATGATAATGTCTCTTGATGTGTTTGGTCTTTTGATGGAATTTTGGGTTCTTAAAGAATTGAATGACGGAAACATTATTGCACGACATTTCAATAGGATCATCAACCCAAGGAGTGAGATTGAGATCCTACAGAAAATTCCCAAGCCAGATTGCCACTTGAGTGGCATGGCAACAAGCAAACTACTATGCCTTCATTGTCGATAGTGTTGTATAGTCTTACTTCTTCTACACCATAATATGGCTCCCCCGCCAAGGACGATATCCTGAGATTAGCCTGGGCTGATTCGTGTCACCACCACAATCGATATTCGAGTATCCTCTCAACCTTAGGTGCCCACCCAGATGGTAAACGACCAGGTTAGTTGTACCACAAAGGTAGCATTACTCTCTTAAAGACTTGAAGTCCTTAGTTACCGTAGTAACGACTTATTAAACCAACCACAAAGCAAATGTCAGGTTGTGTCCATAACGTGGCAAACAATAAGCTTAGGGTCATAACCTTTTCAAAATTGAAGTATCTATGGGCTTGGAATTATGCATTAGATTCATATACGTTTCCTAACAAAAACCTAGGAGCTTATTTAGATGATTCTTGACTATTTCCACACCTAGGACAAATAGTTTCACCCATATTGTTTATCTCAAAGATAGAGGATAGGGACAGCTTAGTGGCTTTATCCATCTCCAACTTGTTCCTCGCCAGAAGTATGTCAACAACATATAACGTAAGAACTATAATTCATCATGTTGTTTTCTTAGGATATAACATAATGATCTTCTGACGTTATGAATAAGGCAATTGAAGTAATGGCTTCATAGAGACTTAAGTAGTAAGATCTAGAAGATTTCTCAAGATCATATATAGACCTTCTTAGATGGCATACTTTGTCCTCTTGCCATTTGATACAAAACCAATGGGTTGCTCTATATAGATCTCTTCCTAAGGATTACCAATGAGAAAAGCACTCTTCCGTCCAATCGAAACAACTCTAAGTCCAAATGAATAACTAGTTCTAGGAGAATTTGAACAAAGACAATCTGACTTTAGCAGATAAAATCTTTTCGTAGCCTATATCCTTAATTTGGGTAAAACCATTCGCTACTAAACATGCTTTGAAATTGTCAGTCAATCCATCTGCATGATATTTTATTTTAAAAACCCACTTGTTTTCAATTGATTTATGCCAAGTTGAAAGATCAACGAGTTCCTAAACATTATTTCTTGTCATTGAGTCCACCTTATTCCTTATGGTATCCATCCATTGTTTATAGTCTGGTAAATTAACTAGTTCTTAATAAGAGGTAGGTTTATCAATTCCCAAGAGACTGCATAAGAATATTTTATCTTCAATTTGGAAGTATCATGGTGTAATTCTTCTGTTTTTACTCTTTTAGGTTCTATGACTCTCATCATTTATCTACCTAGACAAGGAATCCGCTTCCCTTCCTCTTAGAGGTCTAGGACCCTTAATATGTAGAGAATCACTTCCACTATCTCTTTGAGGTGTGAGACCATGAGTATATGGACTAACCCCCTATTAAAGATGTAGAGATTGAGGATGAACCTCATTCACAACTCCATTCTCCTGAGCAGACAAACCTTCCTCATTCCTCTACGTTAAAGGGTGTTTACGATCCTCGATGACCTGGTGAGGATGCAAATCTTACTTGTCACTGAGAGATGGTTGAATATCTAGATCTAATGCATACAGTTCTAGGTCCTTTTTATTTTGCCAATGCTTAGGAACCCATCATTAAGAAAACTAACATTGCAAAAATCGATTTCTGTCATGCCACCATTTGGGAGTTCCCTATACACACATACTTTTTTACCACCACTTTGGTAGTCAGAGATAGTAGGTATATTGATGTTCGAGGTACCTTATGACCACCAACTTGGTAGCTCTTAGACCACGTTTCACTTATTTCTGGATTGGTTTATGCTCAGCCAAACCCCATGGGCGTAAGTGATCCAAAGATGACTTCTTACCATATCATAATTCATATAGAGGGGCAGGTACACTTTTATTTAGTTAAGGACATAAGCTACCATAAGTAGTGCATCCCCCCTAAAACTAATTAGGAAATTAGTATGTGTCATCATTAACCTGAGTGTGTCAAATAAGATCTAATTTCTACAGCCTATAACATCGTTTTGTGTTAAATATATAGACTCATCAGTTGTGTTTCTATAAATTGTTCCTCATAAAACTCTTTAAACAAATATGAGCGATATTTGCAACCTTAATCGGATTGAAGAGTTTAAACTTCTCATTCTATTTGTGTCTCTACTTCTACTACAAAGCATTTGAACACATCAGGCGCCTTATAGTAGGAGATAACAGGTACACATATGCTTATTGTGAATGTCAGAGTGAACTAACTCTAAGGATTTTGATGCCCCTGAAGCCTTGCCTAAAGGCTTTCTGGTGGCATTATCAACTAAGCATGAGTTACATCTAGCAGCTTGGCCCTAATGAGTTGGTCCAAAAGACCACCTTTAGCTAGCTTGCACATTGTACCTTAGCTAACACGACCAAGTCGAGCATGTCACTTAACAAATTCAAAATCAAAGTCAATTTATGAGACAAGAGTAGAAAAGATGGATTATTATAGACATCATTGAAATCCAAAACAATAAAATCACCTTTTAACGTTACATTACCAAACAAACACGTCTAATCCACTAGAATGAAATCCAAATGAGAAATCTAATCTCATTAAATAGACAAGGGACATAAGGTAACATCTCACCTCTGGTGCGTAGAGAGCATCATGAGAAAGCAATATATTCCCTCCACGGAGTTTGAGCTAATATATCCCAATGCTACCAACATCTACACTATCGTTTTGTAGCAAGACAGTCTGTAAACCCACTAGCTAACTATGAAAGTTCACAAAACTAGCTTGATCCTGAACTATGTGCTTGGTTGATCCCATGTTTGCAATCCATTGAGGAAGAGAGTTGGTAACTAATAGGTAGGAGCACACATATGACTCATGACTAACTGTGAAAAGAGATGTCTTAACCAACTCTAGAAGATCCCAAGTGTATTGTCCTTTCCTTCCACAACTATAGCACTTCATACTTGCAATTATTCTTCTTTCTATTGCACCTTGACCTTTTCGCTTTTAGCACTACCACCTTTAGGCCTAGAGCTCTGAGAAGGGAGATGATTCAGGCAAAACTTGATCTTAAGTTGATCCCATATGTACTCAACTGTGGAATAGCTCTCAAATTCAACCATTAGATCTCCATGCAGGCAATGCAACATAGTATATTGTGCTTATCGATTCTTCTTGGACCATTCTTGGTATGCCTTTAGACTCTCTTGATATTGCTTGCTAGCTACAATATCTTTATCATTCTCATCTTTTTCTGCAGAGATAGAAGTTGTTAAGTGTTTTAACACTTTATGCTCATTCAAAAGAAGTTGAATCTTCCAATACCAAAAGTCATACTTAGTGACATCCTACTTTTTATTGGCGAACAAATCACCAAATATTTTTTTTAGTTGCCATATATAAAAGTATATATTACAAGATGGATGTTAGGCCTATCTTCAAATAATTAAATTATCAAAAACTACATAATTCACATTATATTATTAAAAATTATGCTAAGCTCATAATCATCACATATAGACATGAATTATAAATTTATGTAATCTAATTATCATATTTTGCTATAAAGCATCTGAAGCATATAGTTGTTACATTTATTGGTACGTTGTCTAAGAAATATTATAAAGATATTCGACTTCATCATGTAAAACAAATTTACATGAAATTATGTCATTATATAAAACGAATTTATATAATCATGGTAACATATTATAGGCTCATCATTTAGATAAAATGACCTATTTCATGACATATAATATTGAACTATACATGATTAAGAAAAAAAACTCTTATTATTATATAAAACATATTTATATAATAACATAAAATGTAGAAAAATGAATTCACAAAAATATAAAACGAATATGTGTATGTGTGCGTGTGTCTGTGTAACATAATTATGTAATATCACTAAATAGCAATTGACATAAAACATATTCAAGTAGCATTTTTAAAACATATCTATATAGTATAACACATAAAACATAACTTGTGGAATGAATTCTTATATAACTCAAAAGTAATTATATAAAATATATTCGTGCAATTATTATAAATTTATGAAACATATTCAAAATAGCTGCTTAAAAATAGCATGAAACAAATCCCCAAAAAATTATTTTCGCGGGATAAAACCAAAAGCAAAATCATAAAGTAAAGGCACACGTTCTCATTGGAACAAGAAATAAATGGATACAAATGGGTTTCTCAGTCCAAATAAACCCCATATCCGTACTCTCACTGGCCCTTGTACGCCACTCTAACCTCTCTCGCTTGTTGCCTCTCCTCATCGAAAATAAAAGATTGTCATAGTTTTTTGAAGCAAAATATAAGCACTTGAGGGTCATCTTCTTAGAGATAGCGATAATGGCCCTAAGGTCAAAAAATGCATCTAAACTAACATTATCCTAAAATGCTTGAGCAATAAATCTAACCGAACATGATTAAGATGACTTAATAAAACAAAATTAAAATCTCTAAATCATAAATTTAACTACCCTATATACAACGCATTAAATCTAACTTAATAGAAGGGAAAAGAGAAAGAAAATGTTCATAAGTGGGCAAAAGCTAGTTACATTTCTAAATTTAAAGTTAAACCAGCAAACACTTCTTTGAGCAAAGCAATCAATAAACAAAATTATATTTATCATGCCAATTAGTGAACAAAGGAAAAAGAAACACAAAAATAAACCCGCCTAACTTGCATTTACCTACTGCAACCACTAAGAATGCAAGACCCCACCTAATAGCATGAAACATGATCATCATCACAATCAACATCTACCAAATCACATGAAAGGAGACTTTCACTTGCAAACATGATCAATTAGAATGAATGGTCATAGAAGCAAACAAAAAATTAAACCAAAGAAACTGACAACACTAACCCAAAATAATGAGAATAGAGGCAGAGAAGTAAAGCCTAGGTCCTTGAAACTCCATCAATACAAGTCTCGAACTCCAGCTACGAGAGAATGAAACATAGGGAGATGAGAGGAAAGTAGTGCAGAAAGCTATGGGGATTCTAACACACTAAGCTCCACCCAGTCACCCAGTCATCACCTTCTCCTCTCCATCAATGGGGAAAAATAAGCATGAAACAGGGCACACGTAGTAGAACATGATTCAAAAGAAACGAGGGACCCGAAAATCATTTAACAAAATCCTAAATTTAATCACCAAAACCAAATTGAACCTCACACAGCAATGACAATCCAACCAGGAATCTAGAAATGCATATGAATAAGAAGGCTCAATCTCAGCAATCATTGAATCAAAAGTAAGATGAGCAAAATAGGAACAGGGGGAGGGGATTGAGAACTGAAGCTCAGAAAAGCTCGAATCAACCACAATTCTTGAAATCAAAGCCGACATCTCAAAATCGAATGCAAGAATTCTAAAGTACAAATACAAATCTGAAAATCGAAATGTCAAGAAAGATGAAATCCAACACCCTAAATTAAAATCCTAAAATTTGTCTAAGCTATTCTAAAAATCAAACCTAAAAATAACATAACTTTAATTTCACTGTTACTGGTTCAATTAAGAGGCACTCTCTCAATTGCTAGTATTTTGATCAAGGTTGAGTCAGATGGTGAAGATTGATCTAGTTATAGAGATGACGCATTGGTGGTATAATAGGGCAGAGAGAGGGGATTCAGTGGTGGTGCATACAGAAGGATGGTAATGATCCTGATGATCCTTATGACAACGATGAAGGTTCGACATGTTGTGATGGTTGAGTTTCATGTGAACTGATGGCGTAGTTAGAGCTGGCAAAAATCTATCCGACTCGATTACTTGAATTTGTCCGACTCGGAAAAAATCAGTTATGGTCACAAAATCTATATCCGAATTCAAAATTTAGACAATCGACCATGTCCGAATTTAAATTCGGGTCGGGCTTGGGTTTGGGCATTCAAGTTCGGGTTGTCTGAATTTTTGAATCATTTTGGGTTTGGACAAATTTGGACAATCGGACAACCTGTACGGACATCGGACAACTACGTTTATGTGTTATTTTAGTCCGCGTTGTAATTTTACCGCAAGTATGCGGTTATTGTTGTAGGAATTATGGATGTCGTCTCACGGATGATTGTGAAGTTAGATTATCAAAACTTCTAAATTAAATTAAAACTCGATGGTAAAATTAACCAACACCAATGTCAAGTTATTTCATAAATTAATAGGCCAAATAAACAAGATAAATTCATGAAATTGTGAACCATTCCTTAACTTGTAAATAATCTATCCAAAGTAAGAAACACCAAACTGCAAATATTTTCATCCCACCAACACTATGCCGTGATTGTTTCTTTAGCAAGCCCACTTGATTGAACTATATTATCATCGAAATAGAGAACAACACAAGGAGCAAACTACATGAAAACAGAGCTCAGAGCCGAGAATCCACAGTCAAGCCTCAGAGAATCCTTTCCAGAAATTCAATCAAAACTTTTCCCTTAGTTGAACTAATGATTGCTTGTGGTGATTACAATTTCAAAAACCCGAGATCTAGGTTTGAGAGTTGCGATAAAACAGAACTCAAAAATAGAACAAGAAATCGAAGCAAAATTTCAACTCAGCGAGAGAATGAAGTTAAATAGATTTGAAAACTCAAGAAACCGAAACCCCTAAACTACAAATTTCAACTCGATTTGAACAAACTAGAATCCAAATTACACCAATCTGTGAACTTAAAACCTAGATCCAAACACGAAATGGAGATGAAAATTGAAAAACAATATGAATCCTCTCAACTAGAAATTGAATCTATAATCTAAAAAGAGTAAGGAAAACGTGAACTCAGACCCCTTAATTTCTCTGCCCAGTCTTCTCCATTTGAAGCACTCCAAAAACGGCGTCCCATCCATTTCATTTACCCTCATTCACACCTTGTAACCAGTGCATTGATGGTGGTGGTGATGATGGATTAAACGATAAGGAGAGAAGGGAAAACAGACGAAAATGGGGAGAGGAAGATGGAAGGGTTGCCCTGGTTTGCTTTGCTCTGTATTCGGGTGTTACTAGGGCAGTGGCTCTTGGGTTCCTAGGTAATGCTGAGAGCGAAGGAAGAAGCAAGGCGGAGAAGAAGATAGCACCATGTGATGGGCGTGTGTCAAATAAATGAAAGCCGGCTGGACCGGCTACTCAGAAGTGAGATGGGCACGCATTTAGCCGATCTAGGTGAGCCACGAAAACAAACCTGGCCGGCCCACTTAAGAGAGGGAAAAGAGGAAAGATGAGGACATGAGGATTCGAAAGGGCACCCGGGCCGGGCTTGCACACTGGACTTCGGCTCTGGGCTAGCTTTCCTTTTCTTGTTTTTTATTTTCTGAGCCACAATGTTTCTACTAAATCCTTTGACACCCAATTTATCCAGATTTCATAATTCCCACAAAATAAATACAAACATATTAAAATCCTAATTTAATCATTTATTTTGAGTAAATAATAGATAATAAAAGTGTATGAAATATCATAATTTCAGGTTGAACAAATACCCTCACACCTAAATTTTGCTCGTCCTCGAGTAAATAAAACTAAAAATCCTAGAAAAAGAAAATAAAAACCTAAGTCACTTTCGTAGGAATTACGGTTGCACTTAGCATGTGCAGCAAGCTCTTTAAACTCGTACGTTACCTCTAGTGGATGACTAAGGTCTTATGAGAGTTTGTCGAAAATATACCAACAAAATCTAGAAAAGAAAATGAAAAAGGAAAAGAGAGACAGAAACAGAAAAACAGTTTAAATTTACAAACATAAGTATACAAGGGAGAAGTCTGTGCACATTGTAACTAACCAAATCACCAATGTAGCAAAGATAATGGCCTGCATATAAACATAATGTATCATCAAGGCTCTCTACCCCGTGGATGACATCAAAGCACTAACTTTTTGCCCCACTGCACATGAAAACTTTGAATCCATCCTCGTGCTCATGTGCAAGTGCATCATTATCCTAGGGCTTAGGTTTACTGGAATCAAACTCAATCCCACTTGGCTGGCACAAACTTCATTATTGACTTATTAACATAGAAAGCGAGCTTCCAGTAGCAGTATTGCCTCAAAGAGTAACACTCAGTAGCGCATATCTCAAAGGGCAACACCCAGTAACGCATACCTCAAAGGGATACTGATCATTCTAAACTTTATTTCATCTCCTTCTTTTTTCTTCTTTTTTTGCTTTTTTTTCATTTTTATTTTCTCTCTCTCTGTCTCTCTGTCTCTTTTTAAGAATGCAAATAAAAACCAAAGTAATCATGTCAAAGACAAGTGGGAGAGCCAATCATGAAAGACTAAGACCTTTAGATGATGATGATGATGGCATAAATAGGAATTAGATTATACATTGATAATGAACAATTGTGGTTAGAAGTAGGGATTAGAATGACACATTGATGACGGAGACCTATCATGCACATTACGATTATATACAAGCTAATAGTCAAAGCACAGGGGATATAAGCTGATCAGAATATAACAAAGCGTTCCCAAAAACAAAACAAAAAAATCTTTTTGAATTTTTAAAATTTTTGTCATTTTTTGGCAATTTTTATTCTGTTTTGTCAATCTCAATTTGTTCAAAAATTTTTTAAACATGGTTTCCCCACCTGCACACCTAAATCTCACAATATCCTCATTGCGAGTAGAAAGAAAAAAATAAAAAGAAAAAAACAAATATACAAAAAGAAGACTAAGATTTAAAAAGAAAGAAAAACGGCATGACTCTAAAACTCAAAAATGAAACAAAAATAAAAGAAAGCCATAAATATGTACAAAAGAAAACCAAAAAAAAAAGAGGATATAAAGAGGAACGTTTATACCAGGTCAGGTGTAGAAGTACACCTAACCTGTAGCCTCATGAAATATGCTGAGATAGAGGCTTATGAAGCATCAACCACTCCATATTAAGCTAAAAATTGCTACTCAAATTAAAACACATTAGAGCACGTAGTAGCTTATCAAACATAGAAGACTAACTCTTAATAACATAAAAATAACAAAAAGTATAGAGTTGGATCCAGAAAGAGTATATCCACTATGTCAACGAAGCACAAAAACTTGTCAAACTGTTGGGCCCAAACATCAAACATACAGACATATTTAAAATCAGCCAGCAGATGCATCATTGGCCTACAAAGTATATAATCATGAATGACCGGCCTAGGCAAAATAGTGGGTGCAAAGTCCACAAGTTTATTAAATTCAATATGCGCAAGAGTCTGGTCTAAAATAAAATTCTTAGTGACAAGAGTATCAGACACGACTAATTCAGACTTGCAAGATTCAAAAAGGAGGTCAGTTTGGATGGGGTCAAAAGAAAAAAATTCATACTCAGCACACAGATCCGCATCCAAACTTATATTGACATCAAACCCACATGAAAAAGATTTATATTCCATAATAAGAATATCATCATCAAAGTCCACATCAGCGGGCTCAACTCCCTCATCACATGACTTCTGTGAAATATCATCCGAGTTATCTAAATCATGAGGCTCAACTTCATTCATGATACTAATATCTAACTCACTAAGTCTCTCAAGGTCTTCACCCACCCAAAACTCATAAAAGTCATTTAAAGTGGTGGGTGGGTAGGAGAAAACTAGGACATCCTCAATGACATCCTTATCTGAGCTAATGTGAGGTGCAAGGTCTTTTGATAGAGATGTAAGGAGGCTACTCACTTGCTCTAGGTGAGGCAAAGGCATAACGTCTGGCAAAAATTGGACCTAGATTACTAAGACGGCTCAAAATCATCATAGAGACCAACTTTAGGTTCAGGGGATCCTAAACTAGAGTTAGGCTCACTATAATTCTCTCTACTACAATTAAAACAGTGAGAATATTCAGTAATTCTCTTTTTCATAGTCTCTATCATTTTATCAGTCAATTCATTTATCTTCTTTTCAACACTTGCCCATGTAGCATCCATATAATCACGATATGGACAATTATAAGCATCATGACAAAAAGACTCACAGTATTCACACAAAACTAGAGACACAAAAGATTGAAATGGGCATATGAGTGCATAAATAGTCTTGATGGGGAGGATTAGCATGGAAAACAGTCTCGCCATGAGTTGGGTATCTAAAATCCTTTTAACTTGTTCAAACGCATAGGTATCCTAAGCCAATTTTTCAAAGAATTTCCATACCTCATCTTGAGTTTTAGAAAATAATCCTGCTAAACCTCCAGGGCAAATAGACTCAACATAGCCCCTAGATGTAAAATTTAGACCCACAGCGATGACCTCACAAATTTTCCATTTTTTAAAATTCTGAGTCAGTTGAGCACGATAATCGTTAAGTGTCAATAAATAACTCCAGAAAGGTTCATGCTCGAATTGTGGAAAATTGAAAACTGGCATTCTTGAGTCCCCCTTTTTTTGTTTCACTTTTAAGAGATTTTCAAATTTTTTTTCTTTTTTTAGATATTGTTTTCCTATTATTGAAAGAAAAAGTAAAGGGAAAAACAATGATTCTGTCCACGAATGACTAAAACTGAAGCCGGACACCTAAATAATTAAGTTAACAAAATAAATGAACAAAAAGAAAACCATATGACCAAAAGAAAATAAAGACCAAAAAGACTGAAACATCATAAAGTAACCTAATACAAAAAATAGAAAAGAAGCAAACACACACAAAGCATGTACATCATTTTCTTTTTCTTTTTTATTTTTGGGATTTTTGATTTTTCTTTTTTTTCCTTTTCTTTTAATACTCAAAACAAAACAAAAAAAGTGAATGAAACCTAAAAACAATACACAAACAAAAAGGGACCGAATCTAAAACAAGAACTCAAACACAAATAAACTAAAAGAAAATTAGAAAATAAACTACACCTAAACAACGTAATTCCAAAAATAAAATTAAAACAGACAATAAAGCTCCTAAAATCAAAACTAAATATACAAAAAATTCCATAGAATCATAAGGAATATCAACATGTTTTTTCGCAATTTGTTTCTATATCTGAAATACACAGAAAATTGCAAACAGATTATTAAGGCCAAAAATACAAAAAAATCCACACAATTCCAAAAATTCCAGAAAAAGTTGCACAAACTCTAAAAATTATGCTGAATCTAGAAAAAAAATATCAAGATAGCAAAAATCACGCCACTATTGTTCCAGAAAATTCAAATAGAATCTGAAACCGTAAAAAAATCTGCAGTGTATTATTTCCATATCAGTTCTGCCTTATATCTTTTTGCTGCATATACACCAAACTTATTAGTACTGGTTTTTCAGCAAAAAATAACGCCTAAAAATTAAAATAAAACTAATCTCAATAAAATCCAAAAATTAAAATTAAAA
>NCQT01024744.1:19931-31088 GCA_002740465.1 Stenocereus thurberi | reverse complement strand
ATAACGACNTAACTAAAACTGCAAATCACAACTGCAAACTTCAACGAAAATGACTCAAACAATTCAGATAATTAAACTGCGACTCGACGCAATCAAATTTCACAAATCTATCCCGGGAAACGACGCCAAAAATTTATTGTGATTTTACCGTAAGTATGTGGTTGTTGTTATAGGAATTACGGATATCGTCCTCAAGGATGATTGTGAAATTAGATTATCAAAACTTCTACATTAAATTAAAACTAGATATTAAAATTAACCAACACCAAGTTCAAGTTATTTCACAAATTAATAGGCCAAATAAACAAGATAAATTCATGAACTTGCGAACAGTTCCCTAACTTGTAAATAATCTAGCCAAAGTAAGAAGCAGCAAACTGCAAATATTTTCACCCCACTAACACTCTGATGTGATTGTTTGTTTAGCTAGGCCAGTGATTGAACTATATTATCATCGAAATAGAGAACAAAGCAAGGAGCAAACTATATGAAAACAGAGCTCAGAGTCGAGAATCCACAGTCAAGCCTCAGAGGATCCTTACCAGAAATTCAATCAAAACTGTTCCCTCAATTGAACTAATGATTGCTCAGGGTGATTGCACTTTCAAAAACCTGACATCTGGGTTTGAGAGTTACGGCAAAACAGAAAAACAGAACGAGAAATCGATGCAAAATTTCAGCTCAGTGCGAGAATAAAGTTGAACAGATTCGAAAACTCAAGAAACCGAAACCCCCAAACTGCAAATTTCAACTCGATTTGAACAAACTGGAATCCAAATTACACCAATGTGAACTTAAAACCTAGATCTGAACACGAAATGGAGATGAAAACCGGAAAAAAATATGAATCCTTTCAACTAGAAATTAAATCTATAATCCAAAAGGAGTAAGGAAAACGTGAACTCAAACCCCCCAACTTCTCTGCCCAATCTTCTCCATTTGAAGCACTCCAAAAATGGCGTACCCAACCACTTCGCTTGCCCTCATTCACACCTTGTAACCAATGCATTAATGCTGGTGATGATGATGGATTAAATGATAAGGAGAGAGGGGGGGTAACGGAGGAAAATGCGGAGAGGAAGATGGAAGGGCTGCCCTACTCTGCTTTCGAGTGTTGCTGGGCCATTGGCTCTTGGATTCTCAAGTAACGCTGGGGGCGAAGGAAGAAGCAAGGCGGAGAAGAAGATAGCATCAAGTGATGGGCGCGTGTCAAACAAATGAAAGCCGGCTAGACCGGCTACTTGGAATTAAGATGGACGCGCGTTTAGCCGATCTGGGGAGATGGGAGATAAGGATCTGAAAGCGCACCCCGGCCAGGCTTGCACGCTGGACTTCGGCTCTGGGCTGGCTTTCCACTTCTTGTTTTTTATTTTCTGAGCCACAATGTTTCTCCTAAATCCTTTGACACGTAATTATGCAGATTTCATAATTCCTACAAAATAAATAAAAACATATTAAAATCCTAATTTAATCATTTATTTTGAGTAAATAATAGATAATAAAAGGGTATAAAATATCATAATTTCAGGTTGAACAGTCCGAATTCTCTAGAAAATCTTACAAAAACAATTTCGAACAACCGAGTTCGGACATTAAAACATCAGGTTCGGATTCGATCACACAAAGTTTCTATGGAATGTGCTAAAAGCATATCACAAAATTCAGACAACAGGGTCCAGACATTGGACATTCAGGTCTAGGTCCAGGTCTGACCAGAATATCCGATTTAAAATTTGGACAAGGTCCACCTATGAAATTTTTGTCCGAAATGTCTGATTTATTCGAACCCAAATTGACTTGGATTTGAATTTTTGTAAGCCCTAGGTATAGTCCAAGAGGATGGCTGCAGAAGTGAAGGGAGAGGGAGAAATAAAGGGGACACGTGAGAAGTATTGCTAGTTTGGGTTTTTTTTTTCCTCTTTGTTTTATTTCAGCTTGGCAAAGGGTAAGTATGGGCGAAAGAGTCCAATACTTTCTTTTCATCATTTTTCTACATTTCTTTTATTTTTCTACAAAGTAAATAAAACATCAATGAAAATTTTTAAGTAATAATTATTTTAAGCCAAAATCATAGTTTTAGGAGAATAAGACTATATTATTTTTCGATTAAGCAAATAGTCCCACACCTAGATTTTGCTCATCCTTAAGTGAAGCAAACTAAGCTATCTAAAAAGAAATGAATAATTAAAAAACTAAATGAATAATTAGAAAAATAAAATGTTAACCCACTTAAGTAAAAATCATGGTTGTATTTAGTGTATATAATAAGCCTTTCAAACCGCTTAGTTCCTCAAGCAGATGAGTCAGATCTTGTGAAGGTTTTTAAAGATACACCTCTAGAATCTTTTAAAAAATCTATTTTGTTTTCTTATAAGATGATCATATATACAGGTGATGGGAAGATTATGTACAAATATTAGGCAATCGGATGGCCTAGTGATGGGTCACCAAATTATATTCAAATAGCATGTACAATAAAAAGATATCTAATTCGTAAGATGCAATCCACTATCACTTTTTAACCCAAACAATAATATGCAATGACATATACATATTGGTACTTTTGTAGATTTATATCAATCCTTATTAATCAAGTTGCTAAGATTGACATGATTCATGTTTCCTTGCCTAATTGAATTTATTGCTACTTTTTTTCTTTTTTTTAAAGATTAAAATTTGTTTGGCTTACAAATATTCAGACCTTAGGGAGGGTTTTATTTCATTGCTGAATAGATGCGGACACCTTCAATTTTGTGCAAACTATTTTAAGAACTCTTAGTTTTTAAAATTTAATATAAGGTACCTTAACTTATCTGGTGACTAACAGAATAGACCACACCTTTTATGTTAACTCTTTTTCAGGTTCAATTCCACTATTTTAATTAACATGAAATGTCCTTAATTTTCGTATTTCCATCTTTTAACTCAATCCTTGAAAACTTACTCTCGAAACTTTTAATTTTGTGCAAGTGAAGCTATTCCCTAAGTACTATGTGAACTCCTTATTTATTTGGCATCAGAGCCATGGGAGAACAAATAATTAAGATAATTAAGATGTATACCATTTAGCTAAGCTAATTAATTACAATTAATTCTTAAATCACCGTCTACTTGTCCTACTCCAAACTATTCGCATGTTGTGTAGATATGAAAGGGATCCACTTCAATAGCACCACAATGAAACCATATTGATGTTATTGTTTTAGAATTAAAAGTGGAATTAGCATAAATGAAGAATGAATTTAAGTGGTTAAAGAAACAATTCTCTATAATTGATCATCCTTTAATCAACGAAGTTAGACATAGTGAAAAATCTAATATAGGTCTTAGTAACCCAACTTAGCATAAATATGCTTTCCAAAACTCAAAAAAAAAAAACAAAATTTCACTTTCTTTGCAGGATATAAAAATCAAAACATCAGTAGAAAAATCATTTGAATATTGGAAAAAGAAGAGACAAAATAAGATAACGAAGATGGGGTATAAGTAGTACAATTTGGAAGAGTTACAAAATATACTTGATAAAGAGCAAAATTCAGAAGAATTAAACAGGACCATAGGCACAATAGTGGATAAATAAGAAATATTATCTGATGATAATGCAGAGACCAATAATGCACAGTTAGAAGAAGAAATACATCAACACATGAAGCTAATCAAACTGGTTGATATGGATGTCATTCCTTTACAAGAAATTAGGAGAAAATTGGATAAAACATATTGAGAATTTGTAGCTAAAAGTGAAATCTTTAGAAAGATTACCCATTTTATGAGACATAGATATCTTCCATTAGGACAAACGACTAACTTTTACTTTGAGTTCATCCTAAAGAAAGCCACATATTTTAAAGAAATTAATCTTACCACAATCTGCCAAACAGGTTACATCTTAAACATAGAAAGGGCCCGTAATAAAGAAAAAGTTTCTTAACATTGGAAGATAGTTATGAATAATATCCTGAACTTCAATACCACATGGACTACTAGAAATTTTCTAAGTTATATAGAACATGATTTTTCTGGCACTGTAGCTGACTAGTACGACTCTTTGGATATAGAAGGTAAGAATGCATTGCAAATGATGAAAATACCAGCTGTTATATTTTTTAAAAAAAAAACCTCTATTGAAACTGAATTTATCAGAGCTAAATTTGATTCTAAAATGGCAAAGAAAGTTGAAAAACATACACCTCTAAGACAAGAGGTATTTAAAAATGATATTTTAAAATTGAATTAATATTATTACAAAATTGGATATATTGAAACCAATCTTGATAAATTTTATGACAAATTATCTTATTTGATTAATTCCACAATTAATGAAGAGTACATTACATGCCTTGAAAAGCCAGACATCATTGACATCTTTAGTATAAGAATCCCTCATTTAAGGAAATAGGGTAGTGGTCAATGTCTTGATCTCCAAAAACTAAGAAAAATGAAAAACAATTTGTAAAATGTTAGGGAACTTCCCATCGATGATGAAATGAACCTAAGAAGAGAAGTATAAGAAAAAGTGTTTTAACAAGCAATGGAGAGGAAAATATGATAAAATAAGCCAAGCCTCAAAAAGCATATATTTCTAGAAAATCTTCCTACTGCCCTACAGGGAGAAATAGTTGTAACTATTTTGCATATGGAGAAGTAAAGCTTTACACAAACGAATGCAAAATTAAGAACAAGAACAAGATTCTTGAAACTTTGGACAGTTTACATTATTTTGAGCTTAGCAAAGTAGAAACACTAGATCTAGCCCTGAAAAACAACAAAGGAATTGTTGAGAGAGTAATGGAAGATGAATATCAAGAAAGTGATTATGAAAAAGCTACTCATAAGAAGGAAAGTAACGCAACTAGTCTTGGCGAACTTCAAGGAGAAAAATTTATTATGGATAATGAGAATAAAGAGCTCAAAGAAGATTTAGTCCTTTCTATAATATAGAAAGATATAATTTATGAAAAATGCATCTTTTAATTGAAAAGTAAGTATGTATGTGAGATCATGGAAGGAGATTTAGAGATTAAAAAATGTGAGTTTGAAGTGGCAGAAGTGAATCTCATTAATCGTGAGAATATCCTTAAGTATAACAAGAGTAGAAAGTATAGGTATATCCATATTGGAAGTATTCAAGTTCAAATTACACTATTATGGTATTATGGCAAAGATATCAACCTTTATGCTCTATACTGTGATATTAGGCATACCAAATTTAACGATCAAATTATCAAATGAATCAAGATCATTTTGTGCAATGGTTAAGTAGGATTCAATTGCTGACGTGGATATACGTGAGCCTAAAGATGAATTTGTTAAAAATTTCTATTCCTTAAGATAAACACGTTTGGGATGAATATGAAGGGAGGAGGCTGGCCATTAAGAATATTTTTGAAAATAATCTACAAATTAGATAATACTATAGACCTAAAGACTAAGCTTACAATGATAGAGGCAGCAAAATTTACAAAGTCCTCATCTCATGCAACGAACTCAAAGGATAAAGTTCAATCCACATGAGATAAAATTGATAGATCTTGCATAGCCAGATTTGTCAATCCTACAAAAATCAATATAAAAAATGCAATAAAATTTAATGACAGTGAAGAAATTACCATTAAACTCTAACTATTAAGAAATATGAGTTTGAGATCGAAATGGGGAGAACAATCATCAATAGGGAAAGATTTAAAAAAAGATGACATAATTATCTAAACCTTCAAGACATAGTGTAGATCAAAGTATGAGTTTAGATAGAAAAAATCATTGGATACCAAACAAGGATTTTTAGTAAACCAATTTATGAGGATAAATTAGTAAAAATTAACACTATGGAGATATGTTATGAAACCACTAATACTAATCCTAATAAAAGTTTTATTACAATAAATATAAGTTTAGAGGGATATAATAAATATAAATTGTGTGCTTACATCGATAGTGGTTATTCTATTTACTTTGATAAAATATCTCCATTTCTAAAATTCTTGTGGAGGAAAGCAATGAATCTTTTACGAGTAAAAATAGTTGATAATAGCATAATGAGAAATAATGAAGCTATAAAATTATTATCTATTGAAATCGAAGGAGTCGAAATACTATACCAATTCTATGGGCTAGTACTAATCAACTATCTCATAATATGATTATTGGATTAAAAATAATATATTTTCCATGTTGACATACCATAAGCCAAATCATATTCACAATAAATAGTCACTTAGTGCCCATTGATAAATTTAGTAGGGTGTACACTCATCAAAAGACTCGGTTTACATGCAACCAGTGTAGTTAGAAGATAATCCCCACACAATGTTAAGTAGCACTAACAATCACACTATCTAAGTTATCTATCAAAGAGCAGATTGTTGAACAATAATAAGAATTATACAAAGATCTCTATTTTGATAATCTACTAAAATTTAGGCCGATGACAAGACATTAGCAAAGATTGCTTATTAAATCCCAACACTATTAACCAAGATAAACAAATTATCAATACAAGATTTTGATTATTAAAAAATCAAAGAACTTTTGGATAAAGGGGTAACCAAGAATAAGAAGTCTCCACAAAGCAATCCTACATTCATGGTGAGAAACCCTGTTGAAAAGAAAAGGGGGAAAGTAGAATGGAAATCAATAACAAAAAGCTTAATGATAATACTATCTTTGATGGTTATTATATTCCTAATAAAACTGTTTCTTTCAATACAATTTAAGAATCCTCTTTGTTCTCGAAAATGGATTTTGAAAGTGGATAGATGAAATTGATGAAGAAAGCATTCTTTTAACTAGCTTTAATATCCCATAAGAACAATATGAGTGGATGGTGACATCACTTGGTCTTAAGATACACCTCATATATTCCAAAGAATGGATAACATATTTAAAAATCCCAATCAATGTTACCAAGTTTAGATCATTTTTTTTCTAAGATCATAGAACAACACAGATGATATTCTAGCTATCTTCAAAAGATGCATCGATCATGGCATTATCCTTGGTAAGAATAAATATATTTTGAATAAGAAATCAAGTTTTAGGTAATGAAATAAAAGGTGGACAAATTATTATACAAAAGCATATTTTATAAAATATAGAAAATTTTCCTGACAAGATTGATGAGAGGAAGCAACTAGAAAGGTTTCTTCGATGTCTTACTTATAGTTTAGATTTTATTAAAAATTTAGCCAGATTAATAAAGCCATTATAGTAGAAACTCAAGAAAGAAATAATTTGGACATAGATCCCTATTGATTCAAAGATTATTCAAAACTGTTCTTAACTTTCCTACTGAAGAAGATATTTGGCACAAGTGTTAGCAATGAGCATTGGAGTGCAGTAATCAAAATTAAAGAAGGAGAAAAACTCTGCAAATGTTGCAATCAAAGTTTTAATAAAGCACAATGTTATTCTTCCAATATGAAAAAGCGAAATCCTTACAATCATAAAAGGAAACAAAAAGTCCTTAATATTTTTTTCACCTAAAACCTTTTCTTATTCAAACTAATTGCAAAGGAATGCTTGGCATTGTAAAAAAGAATTTATCAAATTTGCAAGTGCAAGGGCAACTGTGCTAGCAATTGTTACATATGTCACATAAAATCAAAGAATTCTTTAGCAGATAGGTGAACTCATGAGCTTCTCAATGGTGATCATCAAAGAAAAACTCCTACTAGAAAAAGAGAAAACCAAAAATGAAATTCCATTACTGTTAGAATGAGTCTCTTCTTCTCATAGAAATCTTATGGATATTTTGGAGTTTTATACAAAAAGTAGATCATGCTTTGACTTCCTATCTTCTACCTACCTAATACTGTAGAGATTCAAACATTTAGAATTGTAAATGAATGACTTAGGGTGTCCTCATGATGTTTAAGCAAAATAAGTGTCTATGTTTAAGAAAAATGGTTCAATGACTAGTGTACAACCTGTGTCGACTAATATAATCATTATTCCAATGATATTTGGGAATCATGGTGTATTATGGTCTTTTTCTTTGATAGATCTAGAGTTGGCAGTGTTAGATCCTGACAAATTTAATCACTCCAGGTGATCCTATCATGAAAGCCTTGGAATATGAGATGGTAGCCTGCTCACGAAAATCCCTAATTCAGAATATCCATTTTTTTAAAGTTAAACTAAGTTTCAAAAGTGTGTGTTTAAAGGAATCTACTCGATTTGAACATCTCCGACTGATCCAACAAGAGCTCTTGAAAATAGAAGTCTACAAATTGAGGTACATTATACATTGATTAAGTATGAAAATGGAAAGGCCACACCAGCCTATTATCTTGTTCAATTAATTGATCTAAATCACCCTAATAATCAGTGATAGGAATAGTTTTCAGAATGACAACTAACACTTAGTAATCCTACTTTAGCAAGAGCCATTGGTTTTTATGACATTTATCATTAAATGTGTGAGCAATGATTGAACAAGGAAAGTTATTAATATATTATGGAAACACTACTTTCGTTTATTATAATGAATTTAGCAAGTAAGTCAATGTAGAAGGAGATACTTCAAAAGATGTTTTTGATTATCCCTTTCGTGTTGAAGCTTGGAAAATTCTTATCAGGAAAAAAAAGCATATCTATATGATTTATTTGAAAAATAGAATCCAAAATATCCTAAACATGATGAAGATTTTGATGATTATCTACATAATGATAGACTTGAAGATATTATTGGAGAAGAAGGCATACATAATCTTATTATGGGTGACTAGTAATGGTTATTGCATTATTATGTATTAACTTATCAGAGT
Source organism: Stenocereus thurberi (assembly GCA_002740465.1). Classification (NCBI taxonomy): domain Eukaryota; kingdom Viridiplantae; phylum Streptophyta; class Magnoliopsida; order Caryophyllales; family Cactaceae; genus Stenocereus; species Stenocereus thurberi. The sequence goes on along the minus strand of NCQT01024744.1, from coordinate 22,323 downwards.
GTAAAGTTAGTAAAATAATGTGGCGGCATGTAAATAAGTGAAAATATCCTGTAACCGGGTATGTGCAGTAGCCATTAGATCATCTATGTATTCCATCTCCTCTATGAAAGCAGAAACTGAGAGTTGGGAAGTGACACAATCACTTGAGCATATTTGAATAAAAGAGAAGTTAGATTTTTCCATTTCTCTATGAGCAGGCATCTGCAATAATCTTAGTAGCTTAAGTCCCTCTTCAATCTTCTATTGTAACATGTCCACTTTCAAACATTCAATAAACAAGGTTTCCTAGTAGGAACATTATTCAATTGAACTTTCTTTCTTAAATATTATAATTTCTTTATTAAAAGTTCACTATCCTTAAAAATATAAAAACTTAGTGACTAGGATTTGAGTTAGGAAATGAGACACATCTATGCTATGCTTCATCTAAGAAAAGTGTGATTAACATTAGCAATTTCTGTAAACTAGAAGCTAGAGGAATGCCAGGGTCTAGCATTGACTATGTTCAGGTAATGGTCAAAACTTTTTAATAAAGCTGTATTGTTTTCCTAGGCATGATGGGCCTATGATCACAGAAAATATAATGTTTAAAATATAACTAGTAGATTATAACTAGTACGAATAAAGTCATCATAAATGGTTAAAACATTTAGAACTAGATTTCTTACTTAAAAAACAGCCCAGAAATATAAAAAATACTTTGCATCAAAGTTGTAATTTTTGAAAGTTTTGGGTCAAAATAATACAAAAAAGGACATAGGAATATATTGTCCAAAAACATAGGATATCCTAGTATTAGTTTCCAAAACAACATGGATTAAAAATAGTTACTCTAAAACTCAAGCTACCTGAAAGTTGTTAATTGAGATAATGGCTTTGAACACACATTGTCAGCTTTTTTTCCTTTCTCCATTTTTTTTTTTTCTCCCCTTGATTTTCATAAGAACTTAGGAGGCGGATAGTCAAACAAAAAGTTCACAAGCCAACATAGCTGACAAGACCTGAAAAATTGATGGGAAAGTGACCAAGGTAGGTGCAAAAACACACATAAGAGATGAGGTTATTATGAAAAATCGAAATGTATTCTGCACTAGACATCTTATTATGTAAACTCTGTTTACATATAACTCAACAATTTAGTAATATAAGAGGCACACAAGTCCCCAAAGCAAAACCAATTTTTTTTTCCCTAAAATTTTGAAAAATATGTACCAATGGGCACCTCACCCCACGCTAAAACTCCATAATGCCCTTATTGTGATGCAGGCTAAGTTTTGAGCTTGGGCGTACCCCCTCAGTCAAGGGTTTGAACCAAGTTGATCCAATATTAACCCTAGGCCAATACTAACTTGGGGCCCTTAAGAAGGTCCAAGTAGGGTTAGGAAAGATCGTTGGGCCAATAGTATCCCTAAATAAGCAGCTTACCACTTGATCCTCCCAAAACCCCCTCATTAGCTCCTTTTCAGTTTCTGGGTATAATACATTACTATATTTCTAGCTCAAATTTGACCAAGAAAATGAGCTCCAATTTCTAAAATTATATATGGATAGAAATCCCTAAATATCTATTTTCTAACAAGTCTTGAATCGCACTCAAACCCTAAGTATTGAGGAAGTTATGAGCTAAATAATGAGAAACGGTCGGTCTAAGATCAAAAAATCCACGATTCTGATTATGACTTACATAAGGAGGCAAAGCCATAATTTTGGAGACTAATCAGCCCGGGATGATTCTTCACACACAAGGAAAGAGTTGACAAGTGGCCTCACCTCATTTGGAAGAGTAGAGCCTACGCAAGGCTCTCTAGAAGATAGATTTTGAATCCTGGAAAATACAGCTTCTGGTGCTTGAAATTATCTTAAGCATCTTGATTTATTTTCTTATGATATTTTGTAAGCCTCCTATTAGTCCACTTGCCCCACTAATATATAACTAATTTCTCCTCTCGTTGGGTATTTATAGACCCAATTACCTCCAAGAAAAATCAGATTGGATGAATGATATGAGAGCTTGAAGCTTAATTTTCCTCTAAATCTCAAATTCTTTTATCTCTCTTAGGAGGGTGGTGATTTGAGTCTTCCCTTTAATCTAATCCTTTATGCTAAGGCTTTAGAGGGTGGTTGATTTAATCTAGATGGTGATTTGACCTTTATCCTAGATGTATCCTCTTGATTTATCTTCTGGCTACTTATTTCGAGTGCTAAATCATCTCCATTGGAGGTTTTCTTTTATTTGGGAATTCTCTCTCTTGGTTCATCTTTGGAAAGATCGGTCTTCAACATCCATTGGGCTCATCAACTTGCATTTTATCCTTTTATTTGGTCAAATAGAACTCAATCTACATCAATTGGTATCAGAGCAAAAAGATCATATATCTTGTTAAGCATCCAT
>NCQT01024685.1:16266-27906 GCA_002740465.1 Stenocereus thurberi | reverse complement strand
TTGCAAGAATTTCAATTGGAAATTAAAGATAAACCTGGAGCTGAGCACTCAATTGCTGACCATCTTAGTAGACTGGAAATGGGGGAAAGTGGTGGCCCTTTGAGTAATTGTTTTCCTGATGAGACTCTGTATGCTGTCAGTAGTAGATTACCTTGGTATGCTGATATTGTGAACTATATTGTCACCAGAAAATTTTCCCATTGACTTGTCTAGAGCTAAAAAAGAAAAGATAAGAGCTCAATCTAAATACTATGTTTAGGATGAGCCATACCTATGGAAATTTTATCGTGATCAGATAATAAGGCGTTGTGTTGATGACAGTGAAATTTATTCCATTCCAACCTTCTGTCATTCTTCAGAAATTGGGGGACATTTTGGACCCAAAAGAACAAAACATAAAATTCTTAAGTGTGGATTTTATTGGCCTACTATTTCTCGTGATGCTTATGATTTTTGTAAAGGATGTGAAGCATGCCAAAAGACTAGAAATTTATCAAGAAGGAATCAAATGCCTTTATATAATGTTTATGTTTGTGAAATTTTTGATGTGTGGGGTATTGATTTCATGGGACCCTTCCCCCCTTCTTTTGTGTACACTTACATTCTTGTACTTGTTGATTATGTGTCCAAATGGATAGAAGCTAAAGCTACTAGAGCTGATGATGCTAAAACTGTAGTGAAACATATTAAATCTCTCATTCTGCATAGATATGGAGTACCAAGAGCAATCATCAGCAATAGAGGCACTTATTTTTGTAATAGAACTGTAGGTGCCTTGTTAGCTAAATATAATATGACTCATAAGGTATCTACTAGTTATCACCCCTAAACAAATGGCCAAGCTGAAATATCTAATAAAGAAATCAAGGGCTTACCTTAAAAAGTAGTTAGGCTAGACAGGAAAGATTGGAGTCTTAGGCTAGATGAGGCTCTTTGGCCTTATAGGACTGTATACAAGACCCCTATTGCTATGTCACCTTATAGGTTAGTTTTTGGAAAGTCATGTCATCTTCCTATTGAGAGAGAATATAAGTCATATTGGGCTGTGAAGCAATGTAATCTTGACTATGAGTTAGCAGGAAAAGAACATAAATTGCAGTTGTAGGAATTAGAGAAGATTTACTTGAAAGCCTATGACAATTTAGTCATTTACAAAGGTAAAGCCAAAGCATTTTGTGATGCTAAACTTATTAGAAAAGAATTTCAGGTAGGTGAGAAAGCATTGTTATTCAATTCAAAACTGAGACTCGTTCTTGGTAAGTTAAAATCAAGATGGCTTGGACCGTTTGTGGTGGTAAAGACTTATCCACATGGTGCTGCTAAGATTAAAAGCTTATCCATTAACAAAATTTTCAAAGTGAATGGACATAGGTTGAAACATTTCAGGGATGGAGACTCTGTGAATTTTATTGAAGAAATCAATCTAGAGGATCCATGAGTTTTATGACGTCGAGCCAACGACTGTAAGCAAAGGCACTGGTTCGGAGGCAACCCAACATTTTTTTTTAGGGGAAGTACCCATTTAATTTTACTTTTATTTTCATTATTTCTATCTTTTTGCATGCATTAGGGACTATGCATGAATTAAGCGTGATGACATGCATCCTGCATTTAGTTCCTGCAGTATTTAGTTTTTGAAAAAAAAAAAGAAATTTTTTTTAATAAATAATGCATGATATGAATTTATGCTAGGCTTGCTTGCTTAAAATTTTTTGTTTTCTTAGCTATTTGTAGTTTATTCTTCTATGAGTGAAGACTTTTGAGCATGCTAGTTATCATTCAGATAAGTTTGAGTTGATCCTCATATATCTCCTTAATGAGTAACCGTCATGATTGTTCATCTCATTTGGTCATGTATTATATCCGCTTTAGAGGCAATAAAATGACCTAGCCCATTTCCTAGACTATTGAATTAGTAGAATAACTCATTAAAATTGTGACTTTTCTTTTTTTTAAAAAAGGGCAAAAAAAGGAGAGTCAAAGTCGGGAATGATAAGTACCCCTTTGAGGTATGCGCTACTGGGTGCTAGGCAATACTGCCACTGGAAAGCTTGCTTCCCATACTACTGAGTCAATAAAATATAAATATAGTGATGAGAATGAGTTGTTTACTCCAGCACCTCTATTCGGGTGAGTGTGAGACAGGTAATGTTTAATGTCTAGGACCCTATATTGGCCTCGAATATGTGTGCAAGTGGAGTTAGAAAAAAAAAATAGAAGAAGAACCAAAAAAAAGTACAAGGCAAGTTTAAAATCAATTTCAATGAGTTATTTTGTCTAGTTCAATTGTCTCTATAGCCATACTGTACTTCAACTTTTCTATTGTAAACTTTTTGGACCTCTTGATCGATGTATGCTTGCTTAAAAGAGATGGATACTTATTGTTCTTGTTACTTCATTAAAGAGATGTTGTGAGGTTGATGAAGAAACTCTTTGATGATAGTTAGATGTTTAGTAGTTATTAACTTGTTGGAAGGAAAACTGATTAACTTTGAATAAAACTATTTTTAAAGCAAGCCAATGCCTAGTGTAAAATACCATATTTATGCTTGACTCCATAAGAAAGAAAGAGGGTCAGCTTTTAGGTCGCATCTTAGATTTCTTTGCACGATAACGTCCAAAGTCTAAGTGTGGGGAAATTTGTTAAGTCAAAAATCACGCATTATTTTGATAATTATTTTGATAATATTATATATATTATTTTATCAAATTTACTTTATTTTATATATTTTTTAGGTTAAGCGTTAATAAAATAAAGAGGAAAAGAGAAGATGTCGATGTTCGGATTTTACACGCTAAGCTATCAAATCGGTCCAAAAATAATGATTTATGAAAAAATATTATTTCCATAATAATTTATTTGGGATAGGGTTACAAAATTATTACTCCTAATTGAAGAGAAACTAGAAAACTTGGAAGAGAATGAGTCTAAAGAAGAAAACCCTAGTAGCTAATATTATAAAACCTCATGCCTTCTCCTCACACAAACACCACGGCACCACACCTAACACCATGGTTTCCCCCTCCCCTCACATACATCATGGCTAACCCATTCACCAAGCTAGAGATCATCACCTTCATCACCATCAAAGTCATCATTAACAACATCTTCAAGGCCAAAGCATCTTCATCACCATCATATATCACCATCGACCTTCACGCAAGTAGTATTTCTTTTTTTAATTTTTTACTTTATTTTATTTCTTTTGTGTTTAGTTTATTGTTAAACTTGAAAACTTTGATTAATTGTTGAGATTTTATTTATAATATGTGTGAGTAATTCACTTGTACTTGGTATAATCTATTTGAAACCATGCTAAATTAATTAATTTGAAATAAGTTTTATGCTTTATTGTCTAGTTAATTTTTATTCATGATTCTATAATGATTAGTATTCATCGTTGATGATATTCACATTAGATTAATTAGAATGCATACTAATTAGTTCAATATGAATTCATATAATAGTTTAAAAGACTTTAATATGTAAAAGTTATAGTCTTTTAGGCATTAGTATCGTCCTAATTAATCATGGATGGCTCAAACCCATCTCTTTTAATTAGATAATCGTTATAAATCTTTATTAAATCAATTTGTTGGTAAATTGGTTACAAGGCATTAGATGATGTTTTTCTAATACGTAATGCTCTAGTTTGATTAAATTCTTGTGCTGGTGTTAGGGTTATCAAAACTAGTAGGGTTTATATTAGGGCTGGACCTAAATAAACTATAATATAAGGAAAAAAATGAGGAAGATCCACTGGTGGGTGTCTTCTACAGTCTAACTCATGGATAAAATCAATTTGTATATTGATGATAAATATTAACTTGAATGGTGGATATAGATTATGCTGAGTATTTTTCATAAATTTGGTGTCTTTGATAATTATTTGTTGCTTTTTAGTTAATTTTTCTAGTTTGCCAATTTATTTCTTAAATTTATAAGCTTTAATATAAATTTCGTTTACCCACCCCCCCCAAAAGAGCAGTGTTTTAGGAGTGTCTTAGTAATATTAGATCAGTTAGATTGTGGTTTTTAGTGTGATTAGAATTTTTAGATTTAATTCTTTTGAGTTTTTTTCATGTTTTAATCCATTCTGGGGTTTATATAGTGTCCTCTTCTGCCCCTATTTAATTTCATAGTTTTTGAAAATTATTTAATAATTTTTCAAAATTATTTCGTGAATTGAATATGTGCAGGTTTTTATTTTAATATATCTAAAAATTATGTTTTTAGGGCTTTGTTATGTCCAGAAAATTATACCCTAAAATCCGGGCAATTTTGTTATTTATTTTCATATTTATATTTGTACAGTTTATTCTTTCTCTAATTTCAATTTTTATTTTCTGTTTTAATTTTCTGTAGTTGATTTTCTATTTTAATTTTTTCAAATTATTTTACATATAATTTTGGAGTTACAAAGTTATAAACTTGTAGAATATTAATTTGGATTACTTTCTGTAATTTTTAATATTAATTTTCTTCTTGTTATTTTCTGTTTTATTTTTCAGTCTAATATTGTGTTATTATTTTTGTTTTCATTTTTTTAGATTATTTAGGATAGCTATTCACTGTTTTATCTTCAGAATTAAAATTTGAATATTTAGGAGTAATATTAAGTATTTTCTAGGTCTTTCCTTATTTACTTTAATTTGTTTTAGTAATATAAGGAGAAGTTATAATAAATTAGAGTAGTAAATTTAATTAGATTTAAACTAGCTGTTATCAAAATCTTTTCTTGTGGGATTGATCTCTACTTTCCTGTGCTATAAATATTATTTATAAATTAAAGTAGTGGTTTAATTTACAGCTCTACGACAAGCTTTACAAATTTTGACGCCGTTGTTGGAGATCGAAAATAAAATCGTTAACTTACTTCTATTTAATTTTACTACTTTTATTGTTTTGTTTTAACTCTAGTATTTTATTTTTGTAGTTGTCTTTAATTATGAAATTAAGGAGTGGTAACGAGATTGGAGAAGACAAGGAGCAAATGTTGGAAGCTAAAAACAAACAAGATGATCCTAAACTAGTGATTCTTAAAACAAAAGATGTAAGAATGCTTACTCTGCGGGAACTTGCTGCCCCTAATCTAGAAGCCCAACCTTTGTCCATTATTTATGCTGCATTAGATAAACCTCTAAAACTGAACTCTAGATTCATCAATCTGCTACCCAAATTTCATAGATTAGCTAGTGAGAACCCATGCCGTCATATTAGTGAATTCCTTATCACATGCTCTGCTATGGTGCCTGAGGGTATTCTTGAAGACCAAATTAGATTGAGAGCCTTTCCTTTTTATTTGCTTAGTAATGCTAAAGATTAGTTATATTACATGCCTGCTGGATCATTCTCTACATAGACTGTATTGTATAAATCATTTTTAGAGAAATTTTTTCTAGCATGCCAAATTGGATCAATTAGGAAGGAAACATGTGGTATCAAACAAATGAATGGCGAAAATTTTTGTGAGTACTGAGAATGATTTAATAAACTGTGTGCTAGTTGTCCCCAACATCAAATAACTGAATAGTTGTTGATTCAGTACTTTTATGAAGGATTGCTTCCTATGGATTGTAACATGGTTGATGCTGCTAGTGGGGGGGCTCTAGTTAATAAGACTCCGGTAGAGGCAAGAGATTTATTTAATTTAATGGCCCAAATACTCAACAGTTTGGTGCTAGGGAGTCACAAATTAAAAAGGTCAAGGAGATTAGTTCTAGCTCATCTATGGAGAGTCAGTTATCTCACATCACTGCTATGTTAAATAAGATAGTTACTGGGGGAGTACAAAAAGCAGTCATATGTGCAACTTTTGTCTAGAGGGGCATCTTACTAATGCATGTCCTACACTTCAAGAGGGGAATATTAATGCTGTCTATTCTAACCATGGTCAAAGGAGGTATGACCCATATTCTAACACCTATAATGAAGGATGGAGAGACCACTCTAACCTTAGGTATGGCCCTAAAACCAACCCACCTAGTTTTCACCAAACATCTCATCAACATTCTAATCAGGATAGAACTAACTTCCTACTAGAACAAGTTCTTAAGAAGATGGATGATAGGCTTCAAAATGTGGAGACAACTCTTAAGCAGGTTCAAGGGAGACAGGCTGCAACTGATAGCACAGTTAGCAACTTGCAGGCTCAAATGAAAAATAGGTTACCATCTCAACCTTACCCTAACCCCAAGGAGAATGTTAGTGCCATGACACGTAGGAGTGGGAAAGAGCTAAAAGAACCTAGGAAGAGTAGAGAAGTAGAGCCTAAGTTAGAGATCGAAGAAGCTAACCGGAGTTAGATAAAGATTCTAATCTAACTACTATGGAAATAGGTGAGAATAAAAGACAACCTTTTAAGCCAATACCACCCTTTCCTAGTAGGTTTCAAAGCCCTACTTCTAAGGTAAATGAGGCTAACTAAGAGTTCTTAGAGACATTTAGGAAGGTAGAGATCAACATACCCTTCCTAGATGCCATTAAACAGGTGCCTCGTTATGCTGAGTTCTTGAAAGAATTATGTACTACTAAAAGAAAGTTAGTAGGTATGAAAAGGTAAGTGTGGCGGAAAATGTGTCTGTAGTTTTCCAAAGAAAACTTCCCCCTAAGTGCAAAGACCCAGATATGTTCTCTATTCCTTGTAAAATAGGAAACCTTTACTTCGATAAAGCTATACTTGACTTGGGTGCTTCCATTAATGTTATGCGTAGGTTTGTTTATGACAAACTGAACTTAGGAGAGTTAAAGCAAATTAGCATAGTGATTTAGTTAGCTGATAAGAGCAGTACTTACCTAGACGGAGTTTTAGAGGATGTCTTAGTCTAAGTGAATGAGCTTGTGTTTCCTGCTGATTTTTATGTGATGGACATGGGTGATGCATGTCACGATACTCCTATCTTGCTTGGTAGGCCATTTTTGAAAATAGTTAGGACTAAATTGATGTGTATGAAGGAGCATTAACCATAAAATTTGATGGTAAGGTGATTAAATTTAATATTTTTGATGCCATGAGATCTCCTGATAATGTGAATTACGTGTACGCACTTGATGTTATTAATGAGTTGTCCCAAGATATTTATGACTTGTCTCATGAAGATGAATTGTTTACTGTGCTTACTAAGAGTCTTGATCATGCTGAGTTTCAAAGAGTGTCCTACCAAGTTAATAATAATCTAGTTGATGTGATAGGGTCTTTATACCAATTGCAAGTGCATAATAGACCTGACAAGCTTGAATTACCCAAAAATCATGCTAATTACTTTCCTCTAGGATTTCACCCCCTAAATTGGAATTGAAACCTTTATCTGATAATTTGAAGTATGCTTATTTGGGGGATAATGAGACTTTACCTATCATCATCTCTAGTGCACTTATCCTTGACCAAGAGGAAAAACTTGTTAGGGTGCTTAGAGAACATAGCAAAGCAATAGGGTAGACTTTAGCAGACCTCAAGAGACTTAGCCCTACTTTATGCTCACATAAGATCACATTAGAGAAAGATGCTAAGCCTAAGAGGGATCCTCAGAGGAGACTTAATCCACCTATGATGGAGGGAGTCCAGAAAGAAATTTTTAAGTGGTTAGATGCTGGAGTGATATAACCTATAGCTGATTCCGAGTGGGTTAGTCCTATACATGTAATTCCTGAAAAGGGAGGGACAACCGTAGTGCAAAACAAGGCAGGTGAACTAGTACCTACTAGGGTTCAAAGTGGTTGGAGACTATGTATTGACTATAGAAAACTAAACAAAGCCACTAAGAAAGATCACTTCCCCTTGCCTTTTATGGATCAGATGTTAGAAAGATTGGCTGGTAGGTCACACTATTGTTTTCTAGACGGGTATTTAGGCCACATTCAAGTCCCTATAGTTTCTGAGGATCAGGAAAAGACCACCTTTACCTGTCCTTTTGGCACTTTTGCTTTTAGATGTATGCCTCTTGGTCTATGTAATGCACCTGCCACTTTTCAGAGATGTATGATGAGTATTTTTTCTGATTTTATCACCAAGATTATGGAAATTTTCAGGGATGATTTTACTGTGCATGTGATTCATTTGATGAGTGCTTACATCATCTCATATTAGTGCTTAGGCGTTGCATTGATGTTAATTTAGTGCTTAATTTTGAAAAGTGCCATTTTATGGTGGAGCCTGGGGTAGTACTTGGGCATGTAGTGTCATCAAAGGGATTAGAGGTAGATAAAGCAAATGTTGACATCATTCGGTCTTTACCCCATCCCAGGTGTGTCAAGGATGTGCAATCATTCTTAGGATATGCAGGGTTCCATAGGAGGTTTATCAAAGATTTTTCTAAGATTGCTTCTGCCTTATGTGCCTTACTTGCAAAAGATGCTTTATTTGATTTTAATGATGATTGTATGAGGGCTTTTGATCAGCAGAAGTTGAAATTGACTACTTTGCCTATTGTGCCACCCCTAAATTGGGCCTTATCTTTTGAGTTAATGTGTGATGCTAGTGATAAGGTAGTGGGGGCAGTTTAGGTCAAAGAGCTGGGAAACTACCTCATGTGATTTACTATGCTTCTAGAACACTTGACTCTGCACAGTGTAACTACACCACTACAGAAAAGGAGATGTATGCTGTTGTTTTTGCTCTTGAAAAGTTCTGTCCTTACTTGTTGTGTGTGAAAGTTACTATTTACTCTGATCATTCTGTTCTTAAACATCTGCTAGAAAAGAAAGATTCAAAGCCCAGATTGATTAGATGGATGTTACTATTGCAAGAATTTCAATTGAAAATTAAAGATAAACCTGGAGCTGAGAACTTAGTTACTGACCATCTTCGTAGACTAGAAATGGGGGAAAGTGGTGGTCCTTTCAGTGATTGTTTTTCTGATGAGACCTTGTATGCTGTCAATAGTAGATTACCTTGATATACTGATATTGTGAACTACATTGTCACCACAAAATTTTCCCATTGACTTGTCTAGAGCTAAAAAGAAAAGATAAGAGCTCAATCTAAATACTATGTTTGGGATGAGCTATACCTATGGAAATTTTGTTGTGATCAGATAATAAGGCATTGTGTTGATGACAGTGAAATTCATTCCATTCTAACCTTCTGTCATTCTTCAGAAAGTGGGGGACATTTTGGACCCAAAAGAACAGCACATAAAGTTCTTAAGTGTCGATTTTATTGGCTTACTATTTCTCGTGATGTTTATGATTTTTGTAAAAGATGTGAAGCATGCCAAAAGACTAGAAATTTATTAAGAAGGAATCAAATGCCTTTATATAATGTTTATGTTTGTGAAATTTTTGATGTGTGGGGTATTGATTTCATAGGACCCTTCCCCCATTCTTTTGTGTACACTTACATTCTTGTACTTATTGATTATGTGTCCAAATGGATAGAAGCTATAGCTACTAGAGCTGATGATGCTAAAACTGTAGTGAAACATATTAAATCTCTCATTCTGCATAGATATGGAGTACCAAGAGCAATCATTAGTGATAGAGGGACTCATTTTTGTAATACAACTTTAGACGCCTTGTTAGCTAAATATCATGTGACTCATAAGGTATCTACTAGTTATCACCCCCAAACAAATGGCCAAGCTGAAATATCTAATAAAGAAATCAAGGGCATACTTGAAAAAGTAGTTAGGCTAGACAGGAAAGATTGGAGTCTTAGGCTAGATGAGGCTCTTTGGCCTCATAGGACTGCATACAAGACCCCTATTGCTATGTCACCTTATAGGTTAGTTTTTGGAAAGCCATGTCATCTTCCTGTTGAGATAGAACATAAGTCATATTAGGCTGTGAAGCAATGTAATCTTAACTATGAGTTAGCAGGAAAAGAATATAAATTGCAGTTGCAGGAATTAGAGGAGATTTGCTTAAAAGCCTATGACAATTAAGTCATTTACAAAGGTAAAGCCAAAGCATTTTATCATGCTAAACTTGTTAGGAAAGAATTTCAGGTAGGTGAGAAAGTATTGTTATTCAATTCAAAACTGAGACTCTTTCCTGGTAAGTTAAAATGAAGATGGCTTGGACCGTTTATGGTGGTAAAGACTTATCCACATGGTGCTACTGAGATTAAGAGCTTATCCAGTAACAAAATTTTCAAAGTGAATGGACATAGGTTGAAACATTTCAGGGATGGAGACTCTGTAAATTTAATTGAAGAAATCAATCTAGAGGATCCATGAGTTTTATGACGTCGAGCCAACGACTGTAAGCAAAGGCGCTGGTTGGGAGGCAACCCAACGTTTTTTTTTAGGGGCGGTACCCATTTAATTTTACTTTTATTTTCATTATTTCTATTTTTTGCATGCATTAGGGGCTATGCATGAATTAAGTGTGGGAGCGTGCATCCTGCATTTAGTTCCTGCAGTATTTAGTTTTTGAAAAAAAAAGAAAAAGAATTTTTTTTTATAAATAATGCGTTATATGAATTTATGCTAGGCTTACTTGCTTAAAAATTTTTGTTTTCTTAGCAATTTGTAGTTTATTCTTCTATGAGTGAAGACTTCTGAGCATGCTGGTTGTCATTCAGGGAAGTTTGAGTTGATCCTTATATATCTCTTTAATGAGTAACTATCATGATTGTTTATCTTATTTGATCATGTATTATATCCGCTTTAGAGGCAATAAAATGACCTAGCCCATTTCCTAGACTATTGAATTAGTAGAATAACTCATTAAAATTGTGACTTTTCTTTTTTTTTTAAAAAAAGGCAAAAAAAAGAGAGTCAAAGTCAGGAATGACAAGTATCCCTTTGAGGCATGCGCTACGAGGCAATACTGTCACTGGAAAGCTTGCTTCCCATACTAGTGAGTCAATAAAATATAAATATAGTGATAAGAATGAATTGTTTGCTCCAGCACCTCTATTCGGGTGAGTGTGAGACAGAGAGTGTTTAATGCCTAGGACCCTATATGGGCCTCGAATTTGCGCGCAACTGGAGTTAGAAAAAAAAAATAGTAGAAGAACCAACGAAAAGTACAAGGCAAGTTTAGAATCAATTTCAGTGAGTTATTTTTTCTAGTTCAATTATCTCTATAGCCATACTGTACTTCAACTTTTCTATTATAAATTTTTTGGACCTCTTGATCGAAGTACGCATGCTTAAAAGAGATGGATAGTTATTGTTCTTGTTACTTCATTAAAGAAATGTTATGAGGTTGATGAAGAAACTCTTTGATGATAGTTAAATGTTTAGTAGTTATTAACTTGTTGGAAGGAAAACTGATTAATTTTGAATAAAACTATTTTTAAAGCAAGCCAATGCCTAGTGTAAAATACCATATTTATGCATGACTTTATAAGAAAGAAAGAGGGTCAACTTTTAGGTCGCATCCTAGATTTCCTTGCACGATAACGTCCAAAGTCTAAGTGTGGGGGAATTTGTTAAGTCAAAAATCACTCATTATTTTAATAATTATTTTGATTATATTATATATATTATTTTGTCTAATTTACTTTATTTTATATATTTTTCAGGTTAAGCATTAATAAAATAAAGAGGAGAAGAGAAGATGTCGATGTTTGGATTTTACACGGTAAGCTATCAAATCGGTTCAAAAATAATGATTTATGAAAAAATATTATTTCCATAATAATTTATTTGGGATAGGGTCACAAAATTATCACTCCTAATTGAGGAGAAACT
>NCQT01024636.1:0-10480 GCA_002740465.1 Stenocereus thurberi | reverse complement strand
TTCTTATCGCACATCACCCCTAAAGCATTCTTCCATTTTTGCCCTCCTACCTTTACTTGTTGGTTAATGTCCTCATCAATGTCCCTTTTTCTTGAATAATCGGGTCCAAATATTTGAACTTTTTAACCCTTCGTATAGCTACACCCCTAATGGTCACTTCATCTTCAATATCACCTTCCTCTTCACTGAATCAACATTCTAAGCATTCAAGCTTTGACCTACTCAATCTAACACCTTCAACTCTAGGGTATCTCTCCACCGCTCCAACTTGTTGTTAACCCCCTCCCTACTCACCCTTTTCCTCTTGATATACATACATTATTCTTTTCCTTATCCCAAAAAAAGCCCCTTCACGGGTGTGTTCCTAATTGATTTTCTCAATTTCAGTGATATTGTGCCCTAAACTAAATTTTCACATTCAGACTACAAAAAAGCATTACTCATGCTTCATCACCTAGCATTTTTCCAAAAAATCTCGTCATATTAATCATGTTGTTCGGTAACTGCGAACTTCAAAACCACATAAGATCCTGAAAGATAAGCGCGAAAACTCAAGGAACCTTTTCTATAAGATCAAGAACATCCTGATTGTCAACAAACTCAATGTAGCTCCAATCAATTTGCTCTTTTGTGTATTCCTCTTGCTCCATCTTGAAGACATGCTGCAGAAATCCATGAGACACAATTAGCTTAAAAGGAGTAACAAAAGTTGAAGTTGAGACTTAGATGATCAGTATGAAAGAGCTCACTTGGTTGAAATGTTGCTGGAGTTTTTCATTTGTGAAATTAATACAAAACTGCTCGAAACTGCACAATATGATCGAACAAATCAGCTTCTTTCTTCCTTTTTCTAAAATTGAATTGGAACACATATAAGAGGACCAGAATTGCAACAGAAAGGGTAACCGGTAGAAGAAAATGTCAATTATAGTACAAGCACATTTTTTTTCCTTTCTGTTAAAAAAAGGACCTCTAATAAACAGAGCAACTTCACCCATAGACCTACTGGAACAACTGAGATGAGAGTGGAATACATGTTCGGAAAATCAGAAGTGCTTTACAATTTTAATATGAATCACAAGATTGCACACAAAAGCACTACCGCAACGAAGTTTCGACTCCCATGTTCTCCAAATCCAATAGGTTGCATTAATCTTACTTTCTACAGAAACACATTTTGCCCTCATCTCTCATTGACGTTGACTAACAACACTAATAACAAAGATACATGAGAATGAGTTTGCATTGGCTCATGTAAGAATACTTGTCCCTGCGAAAACATGCATTCGCTCACCTGTATCAAGAGAGAAAGGCTCTTAGGATACCACCATATGAACTTTACCTGCCAGTGATATGTTCAGAACCCCATAACGCCAGCCCACAAACCCCACTTATCAGATCTAGAGACCACCCTACCCAAACTCACAAATAATCTCCCTCTCCCAACCCCAACCAAGGAGAATCCCTTGTGATTTTCCCTAAGCTGCGCAGCCACCCTTATCAGATCAGAATACTAAAAAGGCAGATAATAGATGGGGATATTAGATAAATGATAAGGATTCAGTGTAATTCCACTGTCTAGCCAAAACCTCACATAAGACCTCTTAGTCAGGTTAATGTCAAACTCCAGAATTCAACTCCTATAACCATAAGTTATATTATCTAGCTTCTTTTCCTAGTTTGAAAATGATTACCTGTTGTGCTTAAAACTCTCAAAACCGTAAATATCAAGGACGCCAATCAGACACTTTGAGTTTGGATCTTGTCCAATTGATACATTTATTTTATCGACCAACCTGCATATGGAAGACATAAATGCTTGACATGAGTTTTTGACATCCACTTCAAGAACCTTAAAATAAATTACGATGGCATACCAATGCCATTGTTACCAATGCAGTATCTTACCAGTCAAAGAGCCGAGAATACATGGTTTTGGCTAGACCATCCCTGCTAACTGCAGCATTAAGAGGGTCAAGGCTTCTCTTTATAACTTCTTCAGGAGTAACCATGACACGCTTTAACAATGCATCTTCCAATGCCTGAGCATCACACCTAATTCAGTTAAAACTAATTGGTTATTGTTTTACCCAAGTGTGAACATGCTCTTGTGAAGTGATGATACACAACGTACATGAGAAGTTCTGCCACTGTTTTAAGATGGAACTTTGACTTGTCATCTTTCAGAACTGATGAATCTACCTCCTTGCCTTTAGCAAAATCAACATTGCCCAGATGAAGAATCGCAGCAACAACCCGAAATATTGCCTCCTGCATAAATAAAAATGATTAACAACCAGAAATTACACAGCTTAGTGCGTAACATGAGCTAGTGCTATGGAATACCTGCTCCTTTTCACTGATTCCAACAATATCCATAGCTTTCCTAGTGGCAAGATAGTCACGTGCATCACTCACACCAGCCAATTCATAGCATTTTGACTGATTAAGATAGTGAAATCCTTTTGGATCTCCTAGTTTATATTTTTCAATATCCTGAAATCCAGAAAATAATCAAAATACCATTTCTCAACCATTTTGAATAACAAAAGTACATGCATATATCTAGGAACAGCCAGTGACTGGATGATACCTCCTTTGGTGCTGCACAAAGCAAGTAAAAGCAATGATAATTACGCTCAGGATCATTGACTTGGCAAACACGAGATCGTTCTAAAAGATATGTTCTGACAGCCGCCCCAGATATTCTCCCATGCTTGTCAAATTGAATCTCAACAAATTTGCCAAAGCGACTGCAGTAGCAATAGTATTTAGAGCATTACATTGGACCACCAAGCTTACAGTCCCAAGATACTACTAAAATGGATTCCTATGCCTATGAGAAAATCAACATCAACTTTTCGTAATAACAAATGCCAGAGTCAGATACAGGTCAGTTATACAAATTAAGCTGGAAAGGAAGTAAAAGGCCACATTATTTCGAAAGGGATGAAAATTTGACCTGGAATTGTTGTTTCTGACTGTCTTAGCATTTCCAAATGCCTCAAGAACTGGATTCGACTGCATTGCAATTAGGTAGTACAAATAACTTAACAAGATGGACATGTTGGTAATAGATGTACATGTTTTATATAAATTATTCTTTTCTGTTCAAATAATGTATGTCTGTGTGTCTCTTATGTACATACGCATGCAATACAGGAACTTATTTTCATTGTAATTGAACTTCAACCATACCTCAAGAACTTGTTGCTCTACAGATCGTCCCTCAGTGGACGAACGGCCACCCAAGAAGGCAAGGTACTGCATAAGCATCTTTGTGGTTTCAGTTTTGCCAGCTCCGCTTTCACCACTCACAAGAATTGAGTTGCTTTTCCCCTCATTCATCATTGCCCTGTTGTCCAGCAAACTCTACTCGTATCAGCCACATGACATAAGAAATAAACGGTTTGAGACAAAAAATAAATCTTACCGATAAGCAGCGTCACCAAGTGCAAAAACATGAGGGCTTAGCTCCCCCAAGGGCGCTCCCTTGTATTTTTGCATCATGTCAGCATTGTACAGATGAGGCAGTCTTTGGAATGGATTGATGGCAATGAGTATATTTCCAGTATAAGTCTGTAGGATTATAAAACACATTGATATGAATGTTACTTGGGTAAGTTTCGGATATTTTGACCAGCAAATTCCCATAATTAATGATGATATTCCTCAATTATCAGTTTATCACAGTATCCTCTTTTTTCATGCATTCTGCTTCCCAGCCCCCCTCCTCTCTCTCTCTCTCTCTCTCTCTCTCTCTCTCTCTCTGAGCCTGTGTCTCTGTGTGCGTGTGTCTGCATGTGTGTTTGGCCAAGAAGGCTGTTGAATTTGAGGAAGAGGCAGTTACTTTTTAATGTAGCAGTACTTACATATATTTCATTGAGCTCATATCTGGCTCTCAAGTTCTGCAGGACGCCTGGCTCATGCAAATAAGATAACTTGGTCATGTCATCAACCCCAGCAGTAGCAGCTTCTGTATCTTTAGGATATAACTTTGACAGTTCTGCGGTGATCTATATAACACCCAAATTTTTTTGGCAAAAAAACCAAATTAAAATACAAGTTCTTCCATATAATATTTCCTAATATCTAGCTGTTAACCGGAAATTGCTTATGGTGTTTCCCACCATTGTAACATAAGCAATATAAACTCAATGCGATGGATAGTACTAATATAATCTACAGAAGCTTGTAATGATATGCCAGCCTCAGTAGAAAAATCAACTTTTAGATCAAAAAAGTAAACTGTAAGCCCTCAGACACTCCCTCCTTTCCATTGTATCTTCTGCATGCATGTATAGACATTAATGTGTACACAGTCCTTGTTGTCTTTAAAAAGAACATAGCTGAAGTGCACAAGTCAAATTCTAGATTATTATGTACAAGCTAAAACCCTAGGAAAAAGGAGAACCAAGTTGAAGACCTAATCAAGCTGAATTTATTCAAGAAAGCAACGTTGGACATATTGGATAAAGAAAGCCTAAAGCTACAAGTGCATTAGTGGCAGTCATGAATAGCAATAGCACAGTCAGCACTGGCTTCCTTGGCCTTCCCTCCAGGGAAGGCCAAAGGACTTTGGACCCTCATCCCTCCTCTTAAGGAGTTATCTAGGGAGGGACCTAAGGATATAGTCAACATTTATAAGCCATCAATATACCTTGTTCCCGTTTGCAGTCTGAATTTCAGCTTTCTTGCCAGATACTTTTAGGACTAGCCCATCGATCCAAGCCACATCCGGATCTTCAACCCAAACATGAGAGCCTACGATGATGTTAACGGGAGTTCCCTGCAGAAAATAATTAATTTTGCACAGCTTATCATCAATTAAAAGGCATCTTAACCCAGCATACAGTAACAAGAACAAATAGACTATGTGCTGAAGATAAGTGTTGCAAAGGAAATACTTCAATTCGGTTCATAGTAATAGCTTCAACAAAAAAGCAGACAAGAATATGCAGAGAAGTCATAGCAAATCACTTCTCTTTTCTGAGACAAATGATTCACTATTCCGTTGTCTTTCCATTCTGTTTTTCAGTTTGTGGTGATTCTGTAATATGAAGAAACCTATTTATATAAGCATCTGAATATGTCCATGTCAACATCCCTCAGCTTCCACTGAATCTCAACAAGCTATAAACAGCAGAAACATTTCTACGTGAACATGTATGAGCATGGAGAAAGAGTGGAGTCATTCAAATAACTTATAGCAAATTACTGTACATGCATCAGTATCAAAACTCACAGAGAAATAGTATGTTTTTGCTACTCTAAGGGCATGTTCTTTTTGTTGGGAAATATGGATTGGAAAATGGGTGAAATTGGTTGAGATTGGTAGAAGTAGGTTGAAGTGGGTTGAAGTGGGTATTTTTTTGTTGAAGTGGGTTAAAATGGGTTGAAGTAGGTTGAGGTGGGTTGAAGTTGGTGGAAGTTGATTGAATTTTTTTTAATATGATGGGTAGAAGTTAGTTAAAATAGTGAAAAGTGGGTTAAAGTTGGTTGAAGTAGGTTGAGGTTGGTTGAAGTGGGTTGAAGTGGGTATTTTTTTATTGAAATTGGTGGAGTGGGTTGAAGTTGGTTGAAATTGGTAAATTGGGATTTACCAACAAAAAGAACAGGGTCTTAAGTAGAAAGCTGAGAAAAATTGTTAGCAGATTGAGATATGGAGATCTGTTGTTTCAGGCTTTTATAATGCTAATAGTCATCTACAATCAACAATATCCCATCCTAATCCCCGTCCATGGGACGCAACCCTAGTTCCCTCTGCCTTCTCCAGTGAGGGACCGCCATCAGCTATAACTAGAAGTGATAAGAAAGTCTCGGGTCAAATCTTGTGAATGGGAAAAATCTGTGATGAGAGAGCTATGTCCCTTCATGGCCAATGGTAGCGCAACTCTGTCTAAAACAGAGGACCGAAGACCCCCAGTAAACTAATTTATGGTAAAATCACAAGATGTTTAAAGGGGAGACCCACAAAAATTAGTTGAGACATATAAAATCCTAGGAAGTTCAAGAAAGGGAGATGGTTGTATAAAATTTCCACATCCGCCATCATTCATGAGAGTAGGGGGTTTTTTTCCTTTGGTGTGGTTTTTGACTCCTTCCTTTGGTCCTAATTTTCGTAGATTTGAATATATTAAGTTGTGGAACACAATTGCATCTTACTATGTGAGGTTTGCCTGTTTTGATTGGGGGGAAGGGGTGAATCAATAATGGAATTTCATATCATTCTATCATAGCAACCTCTCTTTCAATAGTAATCTATCATGCTAAATGGATATTAACTCCTCGGAGTCATACTATACCTCGAAGACTTTTACTAAAGATGCAATAATAGTAAAAAAATGTTATTAGTGGGCAAAAGGATGCCACCAGCTTAGAGTTAGCCCATGGTAGGTTTACCATAATATTTTTGAAGGTGAGGATTTATTTTGACGTCTTAGTTTTTATTTTTATTTTATTTTTTTGGTTAAAAGGATCTTCATTATAGATACGCGTGGCTTTTTGTCGATAAATCTTCCTTTCTCCCATTAAAAAAATTATAAAAAAACCTATGGCAAAATATTACCTATCTCATTTACCATTTCGTGATTTCATAAAACAATTGTTCACTTATCTTTATGAGTCCCTTCTATTTAACTTAATTAATCTAGGTTCTAGATATTTTCTTCTAAGATTAATCCAGATCTCTTCAGATATGTACAGATTTGCCCACATCTTAGAATCAAGTTAACTATGCAACGAAAATTCTCCTTCTAGTAAAAGCATTTTGTGATCAAATTAAATTAACAAAAACTATCTACAATTATCTAATTTAGGACATATTAATTGTTAGAAATTGACTAATTGACCATCTACTATGAAGAAGTGTTTCTCACAAGCATTATTTCTTTTATCTATGTTTTAATTTTTATATCTCCATCATTCTCATGTTTTAAGTTGATATGAAATCTTGAGAACCTACTCCATCTCTTGGGTAGTTACTAATTACATAAGTGTCATTTTCTAGTTTTCTCATGTAAGCTTAAAAATATAATTTAAAAAGAACAGAAATGTAATAGGTGCCTTCTAACATTTCTTGCGTCGCAAATACCATGGACAAATTGCATACAATGCCATCGCCGAGGACCATTTAACTAAGCAAGTAGACATGCAAAATGTGAAATAAAAAGATGAAGATGTGACTTATGCTCGACTAAAGTTCTATGCCCATCGTAAAATTCCACGGCAACTAATTTTGAGAGCAGATATTGTCTTGAATCTTGATGACATGCATGTACAATGTAATATTTTTCAAAAATATAATGATGGTTGCAAATAAATAATTTAAAAACATATATTTAGGACAAATGAACCAAAAAATAAAACAAAAAAGAAAGAAAAAAAATATTACGGGCCAAACAATTTATCAATTTATAGAATACAGACAAACATTATCACGAATATATGTAAATGACAAATAAAAAAAATTATAAGAGAAAGACAGCCACAACTTCTAAGGTAGCATTCATTGTTGGATTAAAAATATCATATATATATTAAAAGTTGGATACAAGTAATGCATGCATGACATGTGGCAATATGATGTGGCATAATTAATGACTTGGCAAGTTGTGAACTTGTGATTAGTGGATGTCAATTGAGACATATTAATCAACTTTAATGTTATCAATTAATTATGATTTATTATATGTTATTAATGTAATTATTTATTATATTCTTTTACACTTCTAGCTTTTTTATTTTTGGCTAAGTCCTCATATGGTTAACTTGATTTGCAATCATTGATTTTCATATTTTTAATACATTAATCATTTTTAGCCTTAATTTTAAATGTTGTCACCCTTTTTCTTTTAAGTTTGATCTTGAGGTTGTTGTAAATGAGTAAGAGCTAATGGTCATACAACAATACTAATCCATACTAAACATATAAGATAACATATGATAACATGTAGGTTAACAAGTATAATAGCCATGTAGGATTACTTGGCTATATAAATGTCAATATAGGGTTGAATTAATATAATACTACATTGAATGAAAAGAAGTCATTTTTACATATTTTATGTAGTAATTTTTAAGATTGTAATATAATTTTTAAGATTGTAATATAATTTTTATGAATTAATTTAAATTAAAATATAGTCTATTTAACTACTAAAATAAGCCCACCGAAAGACATTAGATGTCTCACATGTTAGAGAATTTTGAAAAAACAGTAAATAGTATATCATTATTGTTAGGAGATGAAAACAAAAGGAACTTAAAATGATATAAATGAAAAAAAGAAAAGAAATAATAATTATGTTGTTATAGAACTGTTGATCTACTTCAAAATTGATATATTTTTGTTTCTTATTTATACTATTAAAATCAAAATATAGTTTTAGTAATATTCTTGCATCACAAATGTATAATACTAGTGTTATTAATAGATTATAATGCATATTCTACATTTTGGATATTTTTGACATTTTACATAACCCAAATCCCAATTTTTGCATGTTTATGCATATGTCAAATTCCACATTTTGCTGTCCCATATTTAAACTGAACTTTATTCAATGAAATGGGGGATCAAGATCAATGGAGCAGGTCCTGAATGTCACACTTTAACTATCCAAAATGTCCCAGAGAAATGGGGCATTCCGTTTGAGACTATAGTTAATTGACTTCTTGCCCATCTAGATTAAAACAGAAGGTCGATCCTCATAGTAAGCACTAAGCACAACTTGAGAAAAACTCACGTTTGAAGATGAAAGGGCCCTCTCTCAGATCTCATGAACACCAGGAACATTTCCCAAACTTCACATAGAAGGCAAGCAACAAATGAAAACATCAACTTTCCATGCAAGTTTTGGCTCCTGCAACCTCAAAGAGCAAAATAGCACCCAAAATCCCTCACAGGCCCATAACTTCCAATAGAAACAATGATGTGGCAACAACACCCAAAATCATTCCAATTGTTACCCATGAAAGTTTAAAGATGCTTTAGGATATTATTGCAAAATCAACAACACAAGGGACCACTTCCATCCCTATAGTTACCGCACCCGAAAACATCTAAGAGCATCTACAGTAAGGGAGAAAATTGTCATCCCAATAATTGCCAGATCATCAATTCTTTTCAACTAAAAATAAAATTGTACAAGGGACCCAACAAGTAACATAGTATCTCAATGATCAACCACAATTCTAAAGTCTCAAACTTAGACCTCGTCTACTAGAAAATAAACACCAAAAAATTTGTTATTTAAAGGCCCCACCCATTCTCTACCTTATTCCAGTCCACGTGAGCCTTTCTCCCACCCCACTGTTTTTCTCCCCTCATGTGACAGGCGTCTCGCCATTTGCATGGGCAAAATTAGGGCATTCCTTCCCCTACTTTGCACCGGCCAAAAAGTCCTCCAGCCCTTGTCCCATACCATTTTAGATTTAGGATGCCCTATTTTTCGCTTGTTGGAGCTGCCCAAATGAATTTCATGGACTGTCAACCTAGCTTCTCTAGGTAAGTACTACTTCTCTTATTGTTTTAGTTTTAGGAGTACCTTGTTTCCTTGTTATTAATGTATTATTTGTTATTGTACAATCCAACCACAAGCAGACCATAGCTCCTGAGTTTCACCTATGGTGGGGATGTGGGGTGTGGACAGAGGAGTCACATTTATAAAACCTTGCCTCTACAATGAATAGCAAAAGGTTGTTTTCATTCGAATTCTGATGATGATTCCCTACTATGTTGCAACATAAGGACTATTTAATCCGACATTTTGCTTTGGTTCACTACAATTGATCAGGCCTAAAAGAATTGCATAATAGACTCGATCAGCAGTGAGGAACGTAGAGAAAGTCGATTGTTTTGCATATACTAATCATTAGTCATTTGGAGCACTTTTACACAGAAATTGCTAACAGGACCAAACAAAATACAGTTAAAAAAATTAAAATTTCAATGGTTCACAAGGGAGTCAATTCCTGGGAAGCACAACTCAGTGCAGGAACTTAATCCCCTCCCGAATTAGATGAGGACAAAACAAATACGCATGACATGATTAAAGACATCAAATTTGAAAACGAAAGATAAAGGCAGAAATAGAAAGTGAGAAGGACATAAACAGAACCCTAGATCGCGTACCATTATAATTGGGATTAGAACTCCGTTGCTCAGGAAAAACCTAGAATCAACTTTTCAGGGCAATGTCGCCCCATTTCAATCTGGGATTCTCAACCTTGACCATCATCACTCAGAAATCACGATCATAATATGAAAGACGACCCGAAAATGGGCATTATAATACAGGTTTCGCCTCCAAATTAGTCGAGGGTCCTCAACAATTAGACCATGAAATCTATGTCTTTGACGTTCTCCTTGTTCGTCATCTTCTGAATGGGTTCTGGAATTGAGGTTGGAGGGCGTGACTGGTTTTCTCTCTCTTTGTCGACGTAGGCAATTTTGGGGTACTGACATTCTGCAATCAGC